>CABFOV010000592.1:0-30717 GCA_902141375.1 Timema poppense | reverse complement strand
GTATTTTTTTAAAAATACAAATATATATATTTGTATATACAGTAGCGGTTGTAGTTGTAAACATTTTAAAAGTGTTATTTTAAAGGTAATCTGACACCTTAGCTAGGCTTGTAGCTTTTCTGCCTTCTGAGATGAGGGTTGCGGTTTCAATTTCTGGCATGGGCAAAAATTCTATTATTGGTGAAATATGAGTTTCCCCATTCAAAGTGATGAATTAACGCCCTAAGGCTGGATGTTGTGTCTGTTCTGGATTTAAGCTATTTTATAAGTCGTGTGATGTTATAAAATTATGTTTCAAAAAGCTCAAGTTAAATTTCTCTCTTTTTTATATATATGTGATGGGACACGTGGAAAGGGAACCCTGGGACCTTATCCAGGGGTGTAGTGGAGCGGTAACGCGGGGGAACGCCGTTCCAGCACTGCTTTTTATGGAAAAATAATTCATTTTTTCTATAGTAAAGTTTTATACTATGCAATTCTAAGATAACTAATTGATTTTATATCATTATTATGACAACTTTTTTTCATACTATTTATTAATCAATATATTCTGTTAAAATTTACTATGCTCTATGCGAACTTTTGTAATCTTCTAGGAAGTGCGCTAAGTAAGTTTCTGCCTTAATAACTATTTGAAAAAAATGCTCCAAATAGCTTCTAGAGGCATTATGTTTGCCTTCTTTTGCCTACGGGGGTCCGTGAACCCCCCATTCAACTTTGGGGTGGCTAAAGCCTTGTGTTCCGGCACTGTTAAATTTACGACTACACCACTGACCTTATCTTCCTCAAGACCAAAACGGAGTTATTAATTGATTCTTTTAAAGGATAACACGCTGAATTCAATGGCGTCTTTAGATTTTCTTTATCTAAGAAAATGAGTGAGCCATTACTTTTAAAATCCTAAACATATAATAATCCGGTTTTAAGAAAAATTTGATTAAATTTGTATGTATTGAACTAACTCACTACAAAATATAGCTCAACTATTTCAGCATGTTATCTAACGTGTAAAATATGAAATATAAACACGATATTTTGACCCAACCAACTTAAATTGGTTCTCCTGAACATTTTGTTTATGCGTCCCATCACATATAAAAAATTACGTCTGTGGATCCCATGACTTGATGTATGAATACTTGAGAGAATATCTAGTTCTTAAATGTCAGATAAGGCCCTTACTATGAAGAGTGGACTGTATCGACTAGTCGAAAGGTTCGAAGACCCTCATCTAGCGGTTTCTTTCTGTCTATTAACACCTTGACGCATTTCATCTTATTCTCCTCCCCCTCCCCCCCTTTACCCCACCTCCCTCTTCAATTCTTCAATTATGGTCGAGGAAGAAGTTGATTCCAAGAGTTTGTGATCCGCCCAAACCGTTGCGAGAGAACCGAATGGAACGGTTCCCAAATGGAGTTTTCCAATTACGACCCGCGGTGGGTGTGGACCCCTTGACCCGAAACGGAACCTCGATTGCTGTCTTTCTCCACTTCTTCTTGTCTGGGGAATGGGAAGGGGGGGGAGGGGTTGCTTTCTTTACCAGAACTTTCTTGATCATGATTGAGGTGTCAAGGTCATTTAAGATCCGTGAGCCGTTTGGGACCACGTTTCCTACTATGGCGGAATCTTATATATGTTTAAGGTGGGATGATGGTTATGCCTAGATAAGCACACGTTCGACAACCAACCTTGATTGAAAGTTACTAAATCTTTTCTTTCTAGAAATATGTCTTATTTGGTTAATTAATTATGAAGTTAATCTAAAAAAAAATTGTCACAACCTTAAAATATTACTTCTGTATGGATTACTGTGTAATTTAGATTTACATCGTTAATTAAACGAGCCAAGAATGTAAATACAGTTATAGAATTTTTATCTCCGCATTGTGGTGACATGAGCTCCCACTTTTCAAATAATGGCCTCTTATATAAATTAGACTTTACCTGAAATATTGTCAATCAGATGTTCTTAGATTAAATATTGATAAAATCTTAAACCTTACATGAGTTTGTTGTTTCCTGGAATGAATACAAAACTCTTTTCTATTACCCTATACATATATAGGCTTGTATGTATCGTTTCAACGTTACAGAAACCAGCATGTAAATAAATGTAATTTCAATTTAAAGGTCTCAAAGCAAATCTCTGAAAACTGTTTAATTATTCTAGAGTGGGTTCTAATTCGTAAATATTATTTTTTTTCCTCGCATTTTGATTGCTTTTTTTTTATCTCACTGTGTGTTTTTATGAAGTCGGTGGCCGGTGTTTGTTTTTGTAAAGAGATGCGAAAGGTTTTTTGATATTTGGTATTTGTTTAATTTCGTTTAGATATTTATTTTTTAGGGATCTGTTGACCACGCTGGGAAATTGGTAAATTGAAAAGATATATGAATATTTGGTTTTCAATGTATATTTTATTGTTTTATATATAGAAATAGTCGGTTTTATCGGTAAAATGTGTTTATTTTGTAATTTCATTATTATTGATGTGAGATAAAACAATGAGAACTGATATTTTGATTATTTTTTTGTAACTTTACTACGCATTTGACTCTACAATGGACTAAAAGGGTTATTTAATTAACACTCGAATAAACCAATTTTAGTTATATAAAGATACATTTTAAATCCTGTGTGATAGTATTTATGGTCAGAGTGTCATAGAAATAATATCAGAAGGTAAATCAAGTGACAATTTGACGTTCATTTAATCATACGCTAAATTCTGTTATGTGTATGTATATCTAATATTTAATAAATGGCATCATTCTTAAAACCCTTAATATTAATAAAGCTATATTTGATCATTGTAGACGAATGTAATAATAATGTCTCCCAAAAGGTGCTTCAATTGATAATCCAGCTATGTGAACATTGTAAATAGGTTTATTTTAAATAAATTCCCAATAATCTTCATAGTATAAAAAATCTACTCCAATAAGTCCAAACTAAGCTCAGAACAGAATAAATGATATTTGTTTGTAATCGAAAATACGTAATAGAAACATAATAAGGGATGGTTACAAAAATAACCCAAACTGGACCACGTCCCAATTTAGGAATTGGTATAGCCCTGTGTTTGGAATAGTTTATTTAATCTATTTTTAACACCTACTTAATTAGGAACTCTAAAGTTCATTGCCGGACTTATAAAAGTATGCCATCATCCATTTATTGAGATAGTTCTATCCAGTCCACCTCATTACACCCCATTCCTATCTTGAGATAGTTATATCCAGTCTACCTCATTACACACTATCCATATCTTGAGCTAATTGAATCCAGTCCACCTTATTACACCCTATCCATATCTTGAGCTAGTTATATCCAGTCCACCTCAGTATACACAATATCTTTATCTTGAGCTAGTTCTATCCAGTCCACCTCACTACACCATATACATATCTTGAGATAGTTCTACCCATTCCACCTTATTACACCCTATCCATATATTGAGCTAGTTCTAACCAGTCCACCTCATTACACCTTATCAATATATTGAGATAGTTATATCCAGTCCACCTCACTACACCCAATCCCTATCTTGAGCTAGTACTATCCAGTCCACCTCACTACACCTTATCTTTATCTTGAGCTAGCTCTACCCAGTCCACCTCATTACACCTTATCAATATCTTGAGATAGTTATATCCAGTCCACCTCATTACACCCTATCCTATCTTGAGCTAGTTCTATCCAGTCCATCTTATTACACCCTATCCATATATTGAGCTAGTTTTAACCAGTCCACCTCATTACACCTTATCGATATCTTGAGATAGTTATATCCAGTCCACCTTATTACACCCTATCCATATCTTGAGCTAGTTCTAACCAGTCCACCTTATTACACCCTATCCATATCTTGAACTAGCTGTATCCAGTCCTACTTATTACACCCTATCCAAGAGCTCTTCCTTTTGGGTTTGCCAGTCAATATCTGGAACGTGGTTCTAGTTTCTGCCATTAACGTTGTATGTCTTGCCCACCTTAACTTTCAAGATCTTACTACCTTAACTACGTCTGGTGATAACTACAGGGTATTTAACAAGGAGTAAAACCTGAACGAGAACCTATAACAGAAACTAATAGCTATTTTTTGTTTGACCTGGCGGTATTAGAGGTAAGGTGTCAGACCTCTGGACTGGGGTCTGGGGTTCAATCCTCGGTCCCGGCACTGATTTATCTGATAGCCAAACCCTTCCTTCACCTCTGACAAGACGTGTATTAATCACAACTTGTGAATGTGTGGAATGCCAGGCCTCCACCATGGTTCGGATTCCAGGTTAAACTGTAGGTTATCCATTTCATCTCACAATCACCCTACCATTACACATTAGCGTAAATGCGTACACACCGAACGGGTAGTAAGACGCGGTGTTAACAATAACAATAATAATAAGGAACTATTACCGGAACAGTAACCCTGAAAATAAATTGCTTATTGACCAGAATCGCAATAATTGAAATAGTTATACCTTTTTATTTTCATAAAGCTTCATATCAGCTCTTAAAGGTTCAAAATTGTTATAATTATTCTTTATAATAACATTTTATTTTGAAATACTCTAATTTCCCATTTATTAGGATTTCTTGTCTATGTAGTTTGTATGATTTAAATAAATAACTCTTATTTTGTTGTAATTTGTTTTATATAGATTTCCAACTACCAATTTTATAATGGTAGTATGACTATTAGGTAAAAATTATAACAACTTGAATCATAATCGGAACCTTAATATGAACCTAAAAGAACAAGAACATTTATTTTCCTCTAACCAGAACCGTAGTATTAAAACTAGCAAGAACTAGAATCTATAAATATTTCGGTTCTACTCCCTGATATTTAACGAATTATTTTGTAACCTCCTTCACTCGCCATTATCATCATTCCTTTTTGGAACACACATGTTCCTAAGGGTTATGATTTAGATCGTCATACATTTCTTCTCTTATTAACAATACATTTATTTGTTATTTTTAATAGCAACACGTCTGTTAATTTTGTTCTCGATGCCAAAGACTTATTCATTTATCTTCAAAGAAATCCCTTAAATGACGTTGCTTATATGTGACGTCATGGTGGGTCAAGATAGAATTGCAAATGTTAATGCATTAACGATTTATTATGCGAGTCTTAAAAATATAACATTGTAACAATAACCATAAACCCTTAAATAATTCTAAAAATAGTCATACAGTGTCAAAAAGTTATTTTGTTTATTTTGAAATTGTTTTTGTAAACTTTATATTTAATCTTATCTAAATTAAGCTATTTGGTCTAGTCACGAAGGAGTAGGAGTCTTCTTGCCGGCATGCAAATTAAAAAAGCCTGTCCGTGGTAACATAATTCTACCTAAAATATGAAACAATAAAAAGGTAATTTTAAAAAGCAAGTCAATGTTTTCAAGTTGCTAATAGTAGGTATATAGTGACTGTAAACTCGTCAAAGGAAGAGGGTGTTTTTTTATCGGTAGATAAACAAGAGTCCTAGCAGAGGCAACTGTTCACTTTCTTCACATTCTTTCTATTTCGTATGATGGTGCTTAAACTGCTTAGCTGCAACCCGCTTCGCAAAATAGCTTCTCAATCTCTAAGTGGGCATCGTCGTCTTAATCCAATTTTGTTTTCCATATTGATGTAAGCCCAACCATTTGGCTAACTCTAGATTTCAGGAATTGAAGATTTATCATAAAAGAAAAACAAAGTAAAAGCTATCCAAGCAACATCCCTAAAACTAAATACATTATGTGTATGTCAATTTTTTTAGGAAAACAAGTTTTCTCTTTGTTAAACTATTTCTAATAATACGGTTTTTTTTTACTTTTAGGACATGTAATTTTATTCTTATACATTAAGGGTCCTCAACATTATTGTGACCAAGTATTTTTTAAGAGGTCCAGCACCATTAGCCTAGTTTTTATAGAGGACATTTTAATTTCGACATACAATAATAAAAAAGCAACATATTTTACAAAAAAATATAATTATCTTTTATCCGATTTATTCAAAAGTAAATTCCACTACTTGCACTCATATGGTTTTTTTTGTGGTGCACCACATCCACAACCAGTTTGGACCATACGTATATGTAATAATTACGTTAACATGTTAAAGCTAAGGGAGGTTTAATTTAGGTAAAGTGTACCCGCATTTGTGTAGAGGGAGAGTGTTAGGCCATTTAAGAAAAACTACCACCAATACACCTGGCCGGGATTCGAACCCTCATTGGCAGATTAGTCTACTGCAATTATGACGCCTTTGACCAAGTATTGGTAAACTACGGCCCGAAGGCCAAATACGGTCCATCGATGTGTTAACGCAGTCCCAAGGGATGGATAATTAAAATTTGTTGTGTTGTAAAGCAGGCTTTTAAAACACAACAAAACTGATTTTTTTAATATAAAACCATTCCCAAATAAACATTTAAATACTAGTCAAGCATGTCCAAAAATAATTGGCATTTTTTGCCTCCTCACATTCATGCGAACAAGTGCGTTCAACCATTAAATTTATTATTATTATTATTATTAGCACCGCGTATTACTACCCAATCGGGTTATACGCACTTACGCTAATGTGTAATGGTAGGGCGATTGTCAGATGAAATTGAGGACCTACAGTTTAACGTGGGATCCGAACCACGGTGAAGGCCTGGCATTCCTCACATTCACAAGCTGTGATTAATACACGTTTTGTCAAAGGTGGAGGAAAGGTTTGGCAATCAGATAAATCTGTGCCGGACCGAGGTTTGAACCCCGTGACCCCCAGCACAAAAGTTCGACACCTTAACCCTAGACCATCAGGTTACCATGAAACAGATGAAAAGTGATCTTACAAACCGACGTAGTGATGAGCATGTATCTTCTTTCTTGAGACTCACCTCCTCACATCCTAAATCATCTCACATCATCCATATAAATATTAAAAACATACTAAGACACTAAGATACTTATTAGTATAATACACTCTCACTGTATTTAAACTTATGTGAGTCTATTATGTGTATTTATAATTTTTTAACTAATTTTAAATAATAATAAAAATCTTTTGGACGCTGTTTATTAAAATAAAAAATAGTATTTGACTCTCCTGTAGGTTTGTACAATCCTGTCTTAGACCATGCGACCTACAAAGAGTATTTAAACTGTTATTAACTATAATAAAACATGAAACTATTAATAATAAAATAACGAAGAGCACAAAAAAAAGTAAATACATTCATTATCCACAAAACTACACACACACACCAGACAGTATTAATCGGTTTCTCAATAGCTATTTATGTTTTTATTTGTTTCGTGATAAAGCCCACTTCTTCACCTTGTTATCTTTACAACTACCCTGAGCAATATCTCAACGAGCAACAGTTTGGAGCATGTCACATAAATAAGAAAAAACCACGGCTGAGGCTTTATGATCAATAACATTGTTGAACGGACGTTAAGGGGGTCTACTTCGGTAAGCGAGAAGTTGCCGTTCAGGGCCTTGATTCACTAACTGGAACAAATAGTTGCACCGGCACAAGTTTGAAAGATGTGCCCAAATCCCTATTCATTAAAAGAAACAATAGCAAATTGAGGGCAAAGTTGTGCCTTTTATTGGCCAACACTCAAAAGTAGGTGCAGCTATTAAATCATGACTGTCACTTCAATAAATTTAAATGGCGTCATATTACTGAAATGGTTTGAAATACAATTAGTTAACTGTACTCCAATTAATAATAAATCTTATATATAAAATTCTCGTGTCACAATGTTCGTTCCCGTACTCCTCCGAAACGGCTTGACCGATTCTCATGAAATTTTGTGAGCATATTGAGTAGGTCTGAGAATCGGCCAACATCTATTTTTCATACCCCTTAGTGATAAGGGTTGTCCACCCTTAACATTTTTCTATAATTTTTAGACATTTTTTTAATATCTTTATTTTTTTTATTATGTCGCATTAAAAAATACATACAACCCTAAATTTTTACCCTTTTATCACCAACCCCTATTTTTTAATAGCCATTTTAGTAATTTAATCATTTTTCATCCCCGGTCGATAACTGATCAATCGTCATGTGCCAATTCAATTCAAACGTATTCAGTTTCCGATTAGATTGGCATTTGCAATGACTATCAACAAATCCCAAGGTCAAACGATGTCTATTTGTGGCTTAGATTTGAGAACACCATGTTTTTCACACGGACAATTATACGTGGCATGCTCTCGAGTGGGTAAACCATCCAGTTTGTTTGTGTTAGCTAAAGATGGACTAACAAAAAATATTGTTCACGCTATGGCATTAAGAGATTGATATTGTTTGTTAGTGTTACTGTCGTAATTGATTAATTAATGATATATAATTTTAAGGAATAAATTATAATAACTTAAAAATAATGTTTGCCTTTTGTTATTTTTATATTCCCTCATCGTTCACAGCGCTCCATGCCTATTTCACGCATATACCACATTCTTACACACTTACAATAAGTAAGCTATTTTTTGTCTACACTAGAAATTACTTAAAAATTATTTATATGGCAAAACAACGTTTGCCGGGTCAGCTAGTAAATAATATAACATACGTCTGCCAAGCACAATATTTGTTTCAATTTAGATAATGGTAACAAAACAATCACTTTTTATTTTGTGAATTTTTACTTTCAATCAAAACAATGGCATTTCTTGCATTATTACAAAACAAATTCACTAGATGTGTAATCTTTGTCTATATCCAAAGAGGTTTGTATTCCTCCAAGTCCAAAGACATCTCGTAACTAAATATTGCGGTTAGTGTAGCTATAAAATAAATTTTAAGGTTTCCAAAAATGTTTTATTAATGGAACATAAGCATTAAACTAATAATATAAATACATATTAATTAACTTACTAATATTGTTTTTGTAAAGCACCAAGAAAGAGGCCGCTTCTAATTTTATCGCTTGTTTATAAGCATAATGTATAGAAATCTTTGTATTTGCTGTCATTTTCATTAGAGATTTTCAATAGAGTAGCTTTGACTTTTAAATTAAATCCTCCACTAGGAATGGTCGAAAACAGCACAATTTATGACGTTCATGGTGACGTCACGATAATCTCGCCACCAGTTTGCGCCTTGTTTAGTGAATAAGGAAATGGAGCAAATAATAAGGCGCATCTTTGGGAATATCTTGGGTGCAAAGTTGCGGTATTTCGTGACTTGCGCTGGAGCAGAATTGCACTCGTTTGGGAATCCAGTCTTAGACGTTCAGCTCTAACTCAATATTATATTCTACGATGTGTTATTTCAAAATATGGTTAATACCAAATTACAGTTGAAAGATCCCAACGTTTAGATAAGAAATTTCTTAGTTCTCTTTCCCCTCTTTCTTATTGACATGACAAAGGACGGGTTGGTGATGGCCGAAATAAGAGTATAAAATTAGATATAATATAAAACTAGTTCCTGAAAACTATACAGACAATTGTATTTTATGCCATGTGGCCTGACAGCAATTGATACCCCTATACCCCACGTTTTCTTTTTTATTGAAATAATGGGGGAAATATCCCTTGGCCAAAGACTCGTCCAAGCCGAATGTCTTGGGCATCTTGGACAACGACATCGGGAGAAAGTTCAGCGAGTCAATAAAGCAGAGTGGGCCGTAATGCATAAACATTATTTTCCCACCGTTCATTATCAGCTCTGTAGTCCATTTTTTAACCTCCGTCATATATTTTAAAATAAAATTCCCATCATAGCCTTTTGCATTACGGGGTATGAGGGTGATATCCTTAAATTTGGTTGCTTTAATTTGCTCTATAGGTCCAAAAAATTGGGCCATTGTGGTATCACCCTTGAATATGCGAGTCCTATCACCCGCACATTCTGTACAATTATGGTAATTTGCATCGATATAAAAGCAGTCCTTGCAACATTTTTGTACGACACAGAGGCTAGGCAAATGCAAGTACGTGTTGACCGCACCTTGAAGATGCGTTTTTTGTCTGCATTCAAAATCATAGAACACAATCATGAAATTGCTCTTTTCCAGTGATGGCTTGGATGGGGCTTGCTTTATATAGCAGAAATGACCAAAAGGACGATATGTATCGCATACTCTACAAAAAAATCTCATAGCACCTATGGAATCATTTTAATTTTCCAATCTAAAAAATTGCCCACAAACCTCACAAACCTTTTTGACATCACGGATCGACATGTGAACTCTGCAAAAACCGGGACGTTTATGGTTATCAAAACCAGTTTGGTTTGTGAACCAACGCCCACAGTCTTTACAGACCACAGTTTGACCTCGACTGCAAGCCACCTTAGCGTAGAACTTTTTTGCACGTGGACTCACACTTGTGCGCTTTCTTATTACTGAACGGCACACGGAACTCGCGGCAAAAGTCCAAGCACTTAAATGCGGCTGTCAAGGATGTAATGACGTCAAAATGGTTTTGCTTATCGTCGTGAAAATACAAATCAAGGTAGCCCTTAAAGGGATGTTCGGGAGGAGTAGGCCCCTCATATAGGATCTGCCTCTACAACGTTCCCTGAACACTGTGATTTTGTATTCGAATAGGTATGTTTGAAATTGTTTCAGTTCAAGGATATCCACCACCAACTTTCAAAAGATTCACACGGGCATCACGGCATAAATCTACTGCTTTATTTTTTTAATATTGCAGCCCTCCTTAATATGCTTATAGGTGTTCATGTCCATTCATCCTGGTTCTCTTTTAAAGTCACACACAGTCTTGGCGACAAACAATGCACAGGCATGGCAAAGTGTATCATTGTCATTTTGAATCGTAATGATTCATTGATTTCTTTGACTGTATGTGGTAGCCGGGAAGAGTTTATCACAATAACGTGCACTCCCGTGAGGCTCCTTAAAATGGCTGAATTTTAACATACAGTGGGCCTTACTTAAGAACAAATTATTACTCTGCAACATGCGACTTACGTTATCGAGCACGGCTTGAGCGTCTAACTGATCCACCCGCCTAAATGAGACGTATACAGAATTCAACGTCAAGTCCGTTCTATTCAAAAGAAAGCTGACATGATCATTGGTGCTGACACCATGGTCCTGCAGATGATTGAGAAAAACAGTAATTTGCTATTTAAGCTAGCTTAATTCGTCACGATCGCTGGCTGGAGCACCAAGATGTACGGTAACTTCTCTACCAGCATAAAATAAACGCCCCAAATTGTTTTATTCTCTCCTAGATGATTCGAAGAGAGGTACCTTTTGACAATGCTCCACTAACCTGACTTACCGGGCCACTAATTCCCGTCTGTAGTGCTGATGACGGCCCCGTCACCATCATATCCATACCTTGAAGGGGGGTACCGGTTTGTAGGAAGGCATCTCTGCTATCTGGAGTCAGCAAAGCTCCTGCTGGTTGAATGTGGGCTGCGAATGTTGGAGCAGGGACAGAGTCTTTCCCGTGGTTTGGAAGTGGTTGGAGGGAGCCGACAACCTTGACATCACCGGACTGTGAGATGATGCCTCTACTTCCTGGAGGCGGCAGAGCTCCCACCTGCTGAATGGGTGCTGTGGGCTTTGGGGTTGGGCCCGAGGTTTCTCAGTGGCTTAGACTGGCATCTCCAGTCTTAATTTGAACTAAAACACCAGAATTTGAATTCAAACATAAGTCAAACTAACTACAAATTAAGGATTTGAAACTATATTCTTCCAACCAAAGTCAATTTTAAAAATTCATTCTTTGCACTTTTCAAATCAAGCAAATTATCATATAAGTTAGCAAAATAATTCCTGAAAACGTAGTTACCATTTTATTTATAGCTTGTCCTCGGAGTGGACAGTATGCATAGCAAATATTAAACCGTATCCCTCAGTTGCTCTAACTACCCAATTTAAAATACACTTGTTTATTTCACACAATTTTTGGGAAATTTCGTTTATTTTAAGATTGGTTCTATTTCAAAAGTGATTTCACTTATTAGCATTCTCTTATAGAGGTTTACTAAGCAATCTGCTCACTATATGCTCTTTCAACCTATAATATTAATAATATATTATACAAAAATATTTTATTATTGCAACGTAAAATAATAATCTTATCTATGGATGCATCACTCTAGAGCCGAAAAAATGTCCTCTATAGGCTCGTGTGGCACTAGGGGTGGTAGTGGTGGAGGTAATATCACCGCAGACACCTGATGTGGAGGAGACAGCATATAGTGGTCCCACCCATCTGAAACAAACTTAACTTTGTATTAGAATATTAACGTAAGTGATAGCCATGAATAATCATACAGAAACTACTTATTAATCTGCATAGTAATTTTCACAATAATAGCTATATTCCTGCCGGGACTCGAATCCAAGATATTTAGACTAAGAGGTAGGCATTCTATCAACTGAGCCGAGGTGTCATACAATAATATTGCAACAAGGTAATATCCTTAAATCAATATAATACTTACCGTTTAGCATTTATAAAACAAAAAACTGATAATCCACCATTTTATTCACGAAAAACCCACCAATTTAGCGCATTTTTCATATCTCAAAACAAATTTGCATGGTGCTATTTTATTGTTTGGATTTTAAAAGCTAATGATTCTTTCTTAAAAATCTGGTCTTTCATTAGTTAGCCATTACCAACTGTTGGGGGTCAATTCTTCCATGTAGACACCGATGGCCCTCAGATACGCAGATGTCTGAGAATCTCCCCTCAGCCCATTCTCTAAAAATACAACGCAACAGCTTAGTTTCATATTCAGTATAGCCTGTATTAAAAAGTATTAAACAGACTATCTACGTGATATAAAATAGTAAGATAAAATAATCTCCAGAGTGTTATGTGAATCTGAGATATTTAGTAGCATTAGCTCGTCTGGGCAATGTGTACTTTATGATAACACACGCCTCACTTTGAAGCGTTAGTTTGTTTTCGGTACCTGTATTTAAAAGCTCGACAGTAATGTACGTCCTCGACCAACGGCCGGGGCTTTACATATATTCCCCTATGTGCAGGATGGTAACCATTGCAGATCTATTCGCTTTGTTTAGAAATGGACATCCTTTTTTTTAGCGGCGAGAATAGTTGTTTAGATACTTTCTAACAGTACACGAGTGCTTTTGAAACCCAAAAAATATTTATAAATGGTTGGTTTTCAGGTACATTTAGTTTGGACTATGCAACGTCTTTCATAAGTCACAGAAACTGATGGCATCATGGTATTTTAAAACACTACCCTCAATAAACACATCATTATGTTAATTATAATAAATACTTGTTCAAAACATCTTTTAAATAAAATTTTGTTTTTAGTAAACTCCCCTCAAATAATTTTGTAGTTTGTAATAAATGTATTCAATAAACTACTCTTAGATAAAAAAATACACGATTTAATTTATTATATCAACTCTTGTTTATACGATTTTAAATTAATATTCAGCAATTAGTAAATTACCAACAAAATTAATATCATAAAACTATAGCTACGAATCAAGTTTTTTAAATAAAATACCCTTGACAATAATAAATATTTGTTCAGGCATAACTTTATTCAAATGTCATCCAAAAGTGACTGCTTAGACATCTTCAAATTATCTATAGTTTTAATGCTTATAAACCTAGACAACTTTGCCATGGTTAATTGTAATTTTGAAATAAATTAAATGTATGCAATTTGATTTAACAACAAATAAATAATGAGTGTGCCTGTTAAAAAAGTACATTTACTCACCCAGATCCGTTAGCGAAGCGTAATCACTCATATTTGGTTACTTGTTTAACACTCGAAGACAAGTTATACAATGAAAGGATTTAAAAACAAGTGCTGATGTTTATAGCTGTTACCAGCTTTGTTTGCGACAGAGCGATGACGTCACCAGGGAAAACCCATTGCCACATAGAAGGGGGAGGGTTGCGACATCATTCAAGGTATGAACTATTCCTGTCTTGTCGAGCCGCCAAACTGGCACCAGTCATTAGGGAAAACCCATTGCCACATAGATGAGGAGGGTTGCGACATCATTCAAGGTCGTGAACTATTCCTGTCTTATCGAGCCGCTAAACTGGCACCAGTCATCAGGGAAAACCCATTTTCACATAGAAGACCAAAAATAAACCTTTGTGACATTGAAGGAGGACAACAGATCGCTAACCCCATGTCGTCTTTGAAATAACCAGAGGGGAGATTCAGGTCAGACGGAAATATACACGAGTCACCAGGGAAAACCAAGGCGAAGGGTTGCAACATCACACGCAATGATTACGTCACACAACTCAGGGTCAAAGGTCAAATTGAGGCAATACGCCATACTAGCTACTTGCTTGACTACCAACGTTACTAAAAGGGTTGCGTTGTCTACAGTACGACGTACTAAAAAGTACGTCCATTGCAACGGACGTCAATAGTATGCTCATGTGACCCCAGCCTAGCTGTACAAATTTGTTTAGCTTAGTGGCGTTTTATGGTACCGCGTTTGTAGTTTTGAGTTAATAACGTTGTTTTATTCAAGTTTACTAAAACCCTCCCGTGAATAACCACTGGGTGGGCCTTTTGGACTATTTGTATTCAGGGAGCCGTGAGTATGTGTGTGTGTGTTGTGTGTGTGTGTGTGTGTGTGTGTGCGCGTGCGCGCGTGTGTATGTGTGTGTGTGTGTGTGTGTGTGTGCAGATCATATAGACACAAAAGGAGGCTCATTTGCGACGAGTCAAGAGACAAACGACATCGTAGAGGGAGAGTAGAATAAAGGTAGAGAAGAGGAGTTATAATAGGAAGTAGCCGACAGTAAAAGGGAATTTCTCCCGGTTGTCGTTTTGTTACGCAACATTATATTGTGTATGGTAAGGCCCTCACTTCATTGTCATGAAAGTTTGCATGAAATATTCAAAATAGAGTGTGTGTGAAGGGGGAGAGGGGGGTTAAGGATGGGGTTTGATAGGGGAGGACGCATCCCGTGAAACTACCTTGGTTCGTTTTGATACCCCAAGGGCAATGTTTTCCGGGTCTCTGTACGCTTGACTGGTGTGACGTTCATACATGAGCCACGGTATTCTTACCCTCTACGTTTTCCCTTTTCAGCCCAAAGTTGGCAATGCTTTCGTCTCCTTTGGGGGCTAGTAAAAAGGTTTGTGACAGAATACGATCTTAAATGCACGTTAATTTCCCTGCAGAAACATAAAAGGTCATCTAGTATTGTTTTGTTCTCTCACCACTTGTAAAACCTAGGTGTTCTTTATTTTTATTATTAAAAAAAAAGAAGTGCATTTGTATTGAACAATTAACATAACACTGAGTAGTGGGTTTTCCTCTGACTCGGTACTTGTCTCCAAAACCGCGGTAATGTGATTGATTTTCCATTATCTTGCTGGCAAATTCCGTCTTTGTTCATATTTGTTACCCTCCTATAATTACATAAACAGCCTTGTCTTATGGAGTCAGCCTAGGTAGCTGAGATATTGACATTATGATGTTTGCAATCAGGTTAAATATTGACAAAGCCTTTAAATTTACATGAGTTTGGTGTCTTTTGTATGAGCATAAAACTTTTCTCTATGACCCTGTATATAGACTCGTAAAAATATACAAAAAGTTGAAATTTTCCATTCTTAAAGTTACAAAAATCAACATATTTTGGTTCATCACATAGACAGACACCTAAGCGCCCAGGAAACGAAAGGTGACTGGTTTATGAGCGTAGAGTGTACCTTTGAGAATCGAATCATGTAGTTTAATCAGCGTTGACATAATAAATTGTGTTGTCATTTGTATTCTCCTCCTCCCCTGTTTGTTCTCCCAATGCCGGACATATCACCCCATGAGTGTTATAAACCCACATGCCTTTTGGTGTTTAGGAATTTCATATCGATTATTATAACGTCTTAAATCCAAAGCTTAAGAGCCCGTCTCACCCCACAGATAACATCTAACTTAGGTAGGTAAGACAGCAAGAACCAGACGTCTTAAGAGCCCGTCTCACCCCACGGATAACACCTAACTTAGGTGGGTAATATAGCTGGAACCAGACGTCTTAAGAGCCCGTCTCACCCCACAGATAACACCTAGCTTAGGTAGGTAAGACAGCTAGAGCCAGACGTCTTAAGAGCCCGTCTCACCCCACAGATAACACCTAGCTTAGGTAGGTAAGACAGCTTGAACCAGACGTCTTAAGAGCCCGTCTCACCCCACAGATAACACCTAGCTTAGGTAGGTAAGACAGCTTGAACCAGACGCCTTAAGAGCCCGTCTCACCCCACGGATAACACCTAACTTAGGTAGGTAAGACAGCTAGAACCAGACGTCGTAAGAGCCCATCTCACCTCACGGATATCACCTAACTTAGGTAGGTAAGACAGCTTGAACCAGACGCCTTAAGAGCCCGTCTCACCCCACGGATAACACCTAACTTAGGTAGGTTTAATAGCTCGAAACATACGTCGTGATATGGTTTTCGGTATTCTTGAGACCCCTGGCGGGTTGTAAGACGCAAAAAAATAGAGGAAAATTTAATCGTTTAAAAATGTGTTAAAGACTATCAATTGAAGGAAGAGTGAGGTGGGGGAATAATATAGGAGTGACTTGCCTCCCATCTTTCACTACTGATACTTTTATGAGCAAACTACGCGAATATAAATAGCCATCGCGTCGTCCAACACGGATAAAAGAGAATCACTCTCTTATTAAAGCTATTTAATATAAGCAATTATTAATTATTGCTATAAAGAATAAATATCCAAAACTTTAAAAAACTGTTACGTATACATTTAATGAAGAGAGCTCGCCTAAGTAAAGGAGGAAAACGTTGGAAGAATCCAATGCACAAAGTTGACATCTTCCGAAGATAATAGAGATAGTCAAACACATATTTTAGCACAAAATTGAGTGATACTTCGATAGTGTTGCCTTCATCAAACAAACATTAATCAAATTGTGTTAAAGTTTGTGTTTAAATATGTATGTGGCTATTTCGACGAGAGAAGAAAGGAAGAAGTTGTTGTTACCTTAGTGAATTAGATTTTTCCCACATTTTCATTCTTCCCTGGGTGTTTATTTTTAAATTACACTTATTAGCTAGTTTATTTTTCCTTTTTCTTTATTTTTATTCCCATTACTATAAAATTATTTAGTTATTGGGTAACCTCATTGTTAAAAGTAACTATCTTATTAGAAAGGTACATTGCATATATTTTATATATATTATCTGAAGCTCTCAAAGTCGAGCTAGAATCTCATTTGTCAGGACAAAGCGGTTCAACTAAAAAAAAAAGACATAATTCATTAGTTTAGCTTACGTTTTATTTAGCTTTCCGTTTCAGCTTTTATTGTTCTCTTACCAAGCTAATAACTCAAAAAACTAACAACAAGAGTTCTGATTATAAGAGGCCCCTATCTCCACGTTTACCCACGACACACGATAGCGCTAGTTGCACGTGTGATGATCAGGCCACCGGGGGTTCTGGAATTGAGATCCAGTGTCTAGCGTGTGTGGTCCCGTCCGTTGATTAGAGCGGGTTCGTATAGTCTGAATATTAAGCTTGGTTCACACTATAATAGGATTCTGATATAATTAATAATTTAGACCAGGGATTGGGAAACCTGCGGCTTTATCGTATATTAGGTCAATTATGTTACGTCATCGTTTATAAATTATACATTCTAAAATTCCAATTTTATTCCTAAAATATAATAAAACTAAGTATTTTATTAACTTTGGAATTCCTAGTTTGTAGAAATCAATTTTCAAATGATTATCTTTTGATTTTATAATCATAAACACAAGCTGATATATATTTTTTAAATATGGCCTCTACTTATACAATACATTTCTACAATTGAGTTTTAAAATGAACTTAGGAAAACCGCTCTAGAAAAAAAAATGTTTAGCTATAATATTTTATGATTTATTGGTTATTAAAAAACCTTTCGTATAATATTTTATAATTTATATATTATTTAAAAATTTCTGGTGTTATATTTTATAATTTATATATTTTATTTTTTTCTGAAAAAAAGTGTTCCTCAATGAATAACTTATACAATAAAATATATTAAAAATTGAAATATGTCCTAATTGAATGAAAAGTAAAAAAGATAGTAAAAAAAGGTTTGCACCTTTATGGATTCCTAAACAGACATTAACTTATATTTGGGTAAAGTACGTCTCTTTAGGCAAACTGGACTTTACATGAAATTCATGGTGTTATGAGGAATCTGTGAAGTGACACGTAGCCTTCCAATTTTAAAAGGTTCTCTACCTCTGGTTTAAAATAAAAATAAAATGTTTTGAGGTCAACTTTGATGAAATTTTACTATTATGTATACATGGTGTCGGTCCACAATTGAACCATACTGACCGAGTGGCCACCGACAGTTGGCAAGGATAGTGCTAACTTAAGCGGATAGCGTGTGTCATGTGGTCAGCACATCAACCTTCTGATCGTTTATCTCACTTTTCTAGACCTTAGCCGCTACTTAAAAAAAATTCAAGCAGCTCCTCATATATCATCATGGGGCTGAATCTCACTTATAAATCGACTGAATCACAGAAAAATCTAGAAGTGCTGGGGATCGAACCATTTTACTGTACACTTATTATTAGAAACATTTCATAGGTATGGCTAATATCTATCATAAGTGACAACTACAGGTGACACGAATTGACCCATGAATACATTAAAGTAATTTTAGTAATGTTTATTTATGATCAGATACGGTTTTTTCTTACCAGAATCCTTGTAGAAAATACAAACATAATTTTTTTACGCTCAACATTGATATAATTTTACCATATTTTAGTTTTTTTTATGGTAATTTATGAGATTTATGAAAATTTACAGCTACAGATATCATGACTAGACGCAATAAATTTGCACGAAGATTACTGGAGATTTTATCACAAGGGCTAAGACATTTTCTTTTAAGACTAAACAAATTGCATTTTGTTGCAATAAATTCAAAATACAACTTGTTGAGTTTAAAGAGAAGATGATCTTTAACATCATGTGGGTGTGGATATTAATGCTGGTATCTCAATCAACCTAACACCAACGTAATGTAACGTTCACTTAATGTTCACTTGACAAAAAGATACAATAGTATGTGATCAGGATTCACTTATGTTAAGAAAACACAATGTAAACACAGTAGTAAAACCACAATTTACAATATAGTTTTTAAAATTTGACTTTGGGATAGCCTCAGATGTGGCGAAATAATATGATAACGTGGATATAAATAACTTCCAGAAAGCGATGGAGGAGGCCAAAGTGGAAAGAGAATTGGTAATGAAAGTGAAAAGCGTGTATGCGGATAACATTAGTCGTATTAAGAGTGGGATGAAGGAGTGGTTACAAATAATAAATTGAGTGAAGCAGAGGAGTGACCAATCCCTACTACTATAATGTTAATGGAAATGTTCTTGAACAAAGTGTCAGGAAAACTCTGGGAGGAAAGAATGAAAGCCATGATATTTGCTGATGGCTTGATGGTATGGAGGGAGAAGGAAGAGGAAGTACAGGAACAGATACAGGAATTGAATTAGGGAACGAAAGAGTGTGGAGTGAAATTTAGTATGGTGAAGGGTGAAGTGAAAGTAATTACAAGGAAGAGTATAAGGCCTAGTAAAGCTATAAAGTTGGAGTAGAGTTAAGAAAAGTACAGAACCTAAAATATATTGGGAGCGTGATTAGGTGAAAGGTGGAAGTAGAGAGGATGTAATGAGAAGAGGACAGCAGGGAGAGTTGTTCTATAGGTGTGTAGGAGATGTGCTATGGAGAAGAGAAGTGCCCTTAAAGTGTAAGGAAGTATTGTAAAGGGCGTACTTCTTACTCATTGTCACACTTACATCAGAAACATGAACATTGAAGGTAAGAGAGACAAAGAAAGTAGAGGACATGGGAATGGTGTTTGTGTGGAGCATGTTATCTTGTCACGAGGAGAAACAAGGTTAAGAATGAAGTTAACCGAGAAATAATGGGGGGTACAGGGAAATACATTAGATAGTAGAGGAAGCAAGACTGAAATGGTATGGGCATTTAATGAGTATGGAAAAGGAGAGGATGCCAAAGAAAATAATGGAAATGAAATTTGTAAGGAAAAGACCGAAAGAGAGGCCAAGAAAGAGATAGTAGGGGATGATAATATAAGGTGTGCAAGTGAGAGTAGAGGAATGGAAGCAATTAAAGAAGGACCCGCCTCGGTGGCGTAGTTGGCTTAACGCGCTTGTCGTGTTGAAGCTCGACTGCTGAGGACGGGGAGATCGAGGTTCGAATCTCGGTCGGGTGAACTGGGGGAGGGGGGGGTTTCCTAAATGGTTTTCCACTCTCCCTCCACGCAAATGCGGGTTCATTTCCTCCAATTCATCCTTCCCAATTCCTAATCCATTAGCGTAATTAGTATTTAAAGCGTATAACCCGAAAGGGTAGTAAGACGCGGTGCTAAATATTATTATTATTATTAATTAAAGAAGGAAGAATATTGGAAGGATAAAGGAAGATGGCGGCTTTTTACTAAAGTGAAAAGGCCATGGGCTAGAAAGAGCTGATGATGACGATATCCTTATATAAATCTTACAAAGTTACAAAGAGTAAGAAAAAATTATAAAACCATTTTATTTCGGTTCAGGGCCACATAAATAATCGAGTTTCTACATAAACTGAGGTCTAAGGCTTTCACTCTGACTATTATGTTTGACAGTTGCGATTTTCACCGAATAATACAGAAAAAGCATTATAAATGTCAAATTTTTCAATCTCAAGAGTTTAGTAGGTTTATAGGCCTCCAAAATAAAAATAAAAAGGATTTTTTTAAACTCTACAGCTGATACGTTTTAAGTGGATTTCATTCAAATTTGATATTTAACTGTTATATGGTCGTACATCAAGTGAAAACCATGTTACTAATTCTAGCTCTAAAATTAAGGGTAGAGCTTACTCATAAATATTTTTTTATACAAAAAAATATTTAAAAATTTACTAGAACGGTTTTGCTCAAAATGGTTACTTGGGAGTTTAGTACGTGATCAATAGCATCCCATACTGTTTTTCATAGAAAAACTCGTTTAAGGATAGCTTAAAAAGTATTTTTGAAAATTTTAAATTGTTCGAAAATATCTTTGGTGAGTTGGTTGAAAATTTATACTTCGGGACGGTTTTATATACTAAAAAGCACGGCTTAGGCCTCTGATATCACTGTACAACATAATCATAATCCGATCACCTTAAGAAGAAACTTTCATAATGATGAGTTACTTACCCTGGACTCATCACAAGACATTGTTAAAATAATCAAGTCTCGAAGATTATGGTTGGCTGGACATGCAGCGTGAATGGGAGTTTATAGAACCTTGTTCAGGCTGCTGGCTTGCAATCCCAATGGGGAGAGATCATTGGGAAAACCTAGACGCAGATGGGGGGATAATATTATATTGGACCTGAAATAGATAGGTTGTAATGAGGTGGACTGGATAGAACTAACTCAAGATAGGGATAGGGTTTAATGAGGGGGACTGAATAAAACTAGCTCAAGATAGGGATAGGGTATAATGAGGGGGACTGGATAGAACTAGCTCAAGATAGGAAGTAATGAGGTGGACTGGATATAACTTGCTCACGATAAGGATAGGGTGTAATGAGGTGGACTGAATGGAACTAGTTCAAGATAGGGTTAGGGTGTAATGAGGTGGACTGGATAGAACTAGCTCACGATAAGGATATGGTGTAATGAGGTAGACTGGATAGAACTAGCTAAAGATATGGATAGGTTATAATAAGGTGGACTGGATAAAACTATCTCAAGCTTGGGATAGGGTGTAATGAGGTAGACTGGATAGAACTAGCTTAAGATAGAGATAGTGTGTAATGAGGTGGACTGGATTTAACTAGCTCAAGATATGACTAGGTGGCGTACGTTTTTAAGTGTGGCAATGAACTTTCGAGTTCCTAGTGCCATAGAGTAAGTAAGTATTCCCACACCAAATCATGTTTCATTTTGCTCTCATTTTTGACAAATGATGTCAATTTGGACAACTGTGAGAAGCTCTTTTCACTTGATATATCAAACAAAAGCTGCAGCTTTGAGGTATCTAAAAATACAATTCTTGAAGGGCGCACATTTTATTTCCTCATCTCCATAGAAATATAGAATTATATTTAAAAGCAAATATTTGATGTAAATATGTATGGATCAAAAGAATGGGGTAGGCCATTTAAGATGTGGATAAATGCTGTATATGATTGTATTAAAAAGAGAAACATTAATAGTTTTAATACTAAAAGAGCTTGCATGACTCGGTGTGTAGGATGTTGTTGAAGCGAAGGGAGTTTGCAAGGATAAAGGAGTGTGGAGAAAATTAGTGAAGATGGTATGAGTATGGAGTTGTTTTTTGAGCTATATTGACAGGTTCTTGCCTATCCCGTAAGGGAACCATAAGAATTGGTATTTATGAATTTAAAAGAAAATCCTTATTACGTTACTCTCATATCTTCCCAGAGTTAGAAGTTATATACACGTAGTGGTATAGTTCAATAACACTGTTGAAATAACACTGTTTGAATAGTAGAATAATATTTCATTTTGGCGTCACATTATATTTATTGTATTTTATAAAAATGACTTTAACATTAAAATTTAACTCTACCTCATATTAGTTGACCACATAGAATCTCTGGCTTAATCCCAGAGCACACAAATACTCTTCTCAAAATATTGTGTCTTATAGTGTGTCAAAAAATAATATATAGGTATAAGTGTAAAAATAAGGTGGAGATAAAACTACACCATATGGTTTTCTTGTGTCAAAACTTACTAACCTGCACTCTTTTAATTGGCTGTAAAAATAAAAAAAGGAAAATAATCTTATGGTTTTGTTTGGTTGGGTAGAGAAGGTGGATGAGTCAGTGACATAAGTCTGGTTTTTATTGTTGTACTCTTAGTAGCTGACAATACAGGGCTCTCAGCGAGTTGGATAGAAGCTGTCCAACGAGACAAGATTTGTGGCTCTCAAACAGAAACGAAGAACCCTTTTAACAACTTCTTCGTTTTATTAATAGCTCTTTCTCTCTCTCTCTCTCTCACTCCCTTTCTCGTGTTGTAATAAATATAAAAATAAATATCTGACGAAGGTGTGTCTCCTAACGTGAAAAAACCATATATATATATATATATATATACATACACATACACACAGACAGGTGGTCATAAAGTCTGAAATATGCGAATTACCAGAAACACAAATATACGAGCTTATATGTGTTTTTAATACACAATAACATAAAAATACATAAATAGTGTTAGGCCATCGAATAGGATTACAATATATATTGTTGTTTTCCAGCTATATTTGATTTGATTTTTTTTCCCCCCTTTGCCTTTGCCTTTGCCTGTGCGACAAGACTTTATGTCCACCCCGTATACCTATATTGATAGCTTTTGCAAATATTATTTTAGATACGTTATGAATGTTATAATATTGACTCGTAAATTTATATAAATATAATTTAGATATCGATTTAGTTCGTTGAGGCTTTTTTTTATTATTGGCTAAAGCCTTTTTAAGAAAGAAGAGACCACCTGTAATAAAATAAATGTTAGTCTGTACAACTAGAAAGCGCAGTCAAAAGGGGAAGAAGGCTTATTCTTTCCGTAGTGAGGAGTGGTTTAATTTATCTCTTTTCTATTTATTTTATTCTTGAAGTCAAGTCCAAGAGAAAAGAGAAAAATATGAGGGTTTTTGGTCAACTTTTAGTAGCTGGAGTAGGCCTACCTATCTATTTTTAAGGCATTTTCAGGCTCTTAGAAGGCAGCAAGAGGGGTGATTATCACCCCTAAGTAAGAGGGGGGTACGTAGACAATTATAATAGCCTCATAGTGTCTGGTATATCTGTGACAGGATGGTCGATGGGTGTACTGAGATTTTTGTTCATTTACAGATCCCCCTTTCTTCCTCATCTTTGACCCATAAGTGTAATTAATAATACTTAGCATCACGTATTACTACCCATTCGAGTAAGTAATAATTACGCGAATGGGTTAGGAATTGGGAAGGTTGAATATAGAGGAAGTGAACCCACATTTGAGTGGAGGGAGGGTGGAAAACCAAACCCAGTTCACCTGAGAGAGATTCTAACCTTGATATCCTTGACCTCGGTAGTCTAGTTCAACACGAAACTAGCGCGTTAGCTAACTACGCCATCAAGGTGGTTCCCCATTAGTTTAAATATGTGGTTAGTCTGGATGGGTAGTAAGACGCGGTGATAAATTATTAGCACCGCGTCTTACTACCCGTTCGGGTTGTACGCACTTACGCTAATGTGTAATGGTAGGGTGATTGTGAGATGAAATGGAGGACCTACAGTTTAACATGGGATCCGAACCACGGTGGAGCCCTGGCATTCCCCACATTCACAAGTTGTGATCAATACACGTCTTGTCAGAGGTGAAGGAAGGGTTTGGTAATCAGATAAATCTTTGCCGGGACCAAGGATCGAACCCCGGCCGCCAGCATAGAAGTCTGACACCTTACCCCTAGACCGCCAGGTCACCCGTGCGGTGATAAAAAAATAATAATAATTTAAGAACAGATCTTTCGTCCAGGTCTCTTATCAAACATACCCTCTTCATTGATTTTATATTATTACCGAGTCTTACTAACCGTTCGGGTTATATATATACACACACACACACACACACAAAATTCAGATTTTACGAAAAAAAAAGAGGTTGTTAGAACTTAATAAATGGCCGTTTTCTGAACTTGCGGTTTTTCTTTGAATAATTTTGACATTTTAAATCTATTGGTACGGTTAGGGAATCATTTTTGAAAGAAATCACTTTACATTTTAAGTATATACCCATCATATATATTATTTATGTTGTCAACATCCCTTTCTCTCAACTAATACAAAGCCTTCAGCTATGAATATAATATCATTGGATAGGATTTGTACCAACTTCTGACATAGCATACTCAGTTTACGTTAAAACACATCGCTTAAAATGCAAGTTAAAAGAAAAATCTAACAATATGTTGGTATCAATTACTGAAAATAAACTCGCTTTGCTATTTTGTGTATACACTTTGCTGAGTGTTATAATTTCAACAACCCAACAAAAGACTAAATCAATTTTTTGGGGGGGACAGGGGGGGAGGGAAGGTTGAATGTGCGAAAGTTTCGCAAGGGTTTTCTGGTTTTATATATAAAATGCGTAAAGATCAGTGTTACGTTAATATATAAAAGCGTATTCTGCCTACTTGACCACCTTTGTGGTCTAGTGGTCAGAGTTTCTGATTACAGATCCAAAGGTCCCAGGCTCGATTCCCGGCACTTATAGAGTTTTCTGTGAAGCATTTGAGCCTCGTGAGCACAAATGAAAAGACAATTGATTAAAGAAATAACAGTTCTGTTCTAGGGAACTGAGATCAGCGGCTTAAGGGCTAGTTGTGCTGACCACATGACACCCTCTATCCACAAATTCTGGCAGTATCTTCGCCAGCATACGGCAGTCACTCAACCGGAATAGCGTGATTATGGGACGACTCAATGGAGTTTTTTTTATACACTACCTACTATAGCATCATGGACCACAGGTTGTGAACCCGTAGTGGATATTTTGTGTACTCTCAGATTATTAAGAAGTAGGTGTTCTTTAAAAGATGGAAGAGTCTTTGTTTCAAGGTCAAAGGGCACAAAATGCGTATCAGCGCAACAACCTATGAGGGCGTCATCAACCTCTGAATCTGTCTGCTCTTTCTGTACCTATGAACGACTTTCACGGCCATCCGGGTTTCATATGAACTAAAGTGGGCCAAGTTTGGATAGTTGACATCTCCGTATAACGCAGATTAAGGCGATTGGCCCTTTCCATTTGGCGTTGAAATGCAGAGCTATGGGAATAAACAGGTATCTTCAAGAATTTTTATTGTTATTCAATTTTCTTTTCGGAAACGGTTTGTTCAGGAATAGAAACATGTTTATTATTTTTATTCTACTTTTTATATACACACCTCTTATATTATTTAACAGAGATCAAATGTCAATAATTTTGACATTTTTCAATAGTAAACTGCTAGATGCATAACAAAAAATAAGAAAATATAACAACCAATAAACATTGATCCATTATCTTAGAAGAGGTGTTGAAAATATTACTATAAGAATTTCACTCGTTCTCGAGAGAACTGATATTTCCAAACGTATGATTTTTCCGCAAGACCTGTCCGGTAGCTAGCGCCATCTACATTTTTCGTGATCCATCTGTTCTTGTTGGCGCGAAAGGATACTTTGGTCGGTTGTGAAGCCACACCTTTCACTCTCCCGCCTACCATCCCACAAAATAGGTTCTAGAATTGCACTCGACAGGGCTAAGGGCCTTAAGGAGTCGGTTTGAAACGTAAAAAATGTGTACCAAAATAGTATCCGTAATTATAAGGCTTGTGTCCCTCTTGTAGAATATCTTGATTTTAACGTCGTTGCTTACTTTGTGATTTCGAAGATAATCTGTTAAGTGGGTTGCATCTTAAGAGAGTGCTTCATATGCCAATCAACTCTGTGATACAGTCGGCTAGAAATCTTAAATTTACACCAACACTATTGCACGTTGATCATTTATGATTAAACACTAATAGAGATAAAGAGTTAATATAACATTCTAATACTGAACATTGTTGGAATATTAAATTATATTTGGATAAAAACTGCATTGAAATGGTCATTTTATAATGGCTTCACAGATAAGCACTGTGCACGAATCTTCATTCTGTCATAACAGGGACATACTGTAGTTATTAACAAGAAACTTTGTCACCTTATCTTCCATCCTCACCGCGGAAAATTTCGAGTAACTATTCAAATACGAACCCACTGCACACATTTCCGTCATATCGTAGGTCTTTTCTTTTCTCTTTCTACTCCCATAACTCGTGCGAGCCGGGAAAGGAGATGGGCCTGTTCTTAATTTGACGCACCTAAACACTCTAAGCACTAACATATCCATACACCTATATACGAATTAGAAATAAATAAAAGAAAATGAGTAGTTCATCCTGTGATGTTTCTTGTTTACATGTTGATAACACTTCCCCTCTTCCACTGACAAGTTTCCACGCTCACGCAACTAATTGTGCCTGGACAGCATTGACTTTCATTTCAGAATTAACTTCTTTTTTAAAAAAAATTCTAGGTAGACATAAAAAATAACTGTTTTATTCAATCTATATCCTGGCAGGAAGATTCCTACTGACCATTTTAGTGAATAAACTAAATACCCTGAAGAGCCAAAAGTCGTGATGATTTCAAAAAATATTAGCTTACAAAAACACAATTTCAAGATAAAATAAAAATATTGAAATAATTACGACTATTTTCAAAACTATTTAAGAATGTTTAGTTTTTGTTTCAATCTTATATCTTTTAAAAAGCCCCCGGTTAAAACGTAAACATATTAGCATGGGATATCCTATCTTGACTGGCGTCACAGTTAAGCAACCTTCTAAACCATTATCATTGTTTATTGGCAGTTTTTTTATTTATAATAAAGAATGGAAAATAAACAATGCATAACCGTTTGGAATATAGTTTAATAGTTGAAGTACCAGTGTATAAAGTGCCAAACAAAATAATTCATTTTTCAAGGAAAATAAATTTAATTAGTGTCCAACAATTTAGCTTAGTCGGTATCGTGTCTGCCTGCTTAGCTAAGGGTATTTGGTTCAATTCCTGCATGACAAAAAAAAAATTGAAGTTTCCCCATTCCTTGGGAATAAATTAATGTCCGGGGTGCTGTCTGTGTGTCTGTCCTAAACGAAAGATTTTGAAAGCTGCACGTAGCCGTCAATGCACATAAAATATTCCAACAAAAGAAACTGGCACACAACAATAAACAGAAATGATTATAAAACCAGACGTTAGAAAAAAATAACACATTAAATACTGTGAAAATATAGTTTAACATAATTTTATAGATACTGTAATTTTATGCCTCTTAATATGCGTTGTCACATTTTAAATTTAATTTCAAATTATTTCTTTTAATCAGATTAAATATGAAAAGGTTCATATGAAGAAGCGTGCCCCTTTATTGTTGCACCGTTCATCATTTTTCATATCCATATTCCCAAAACAAACACACGAAGTGAAAAAGACGAATAAATAAAAAACACCCACATAAACAAAGAGATAAAGACTCTAGGTTGATGAAGAATAGGCGGTACAATGCTGCAAAGAAAAGAGAACAAGAAGTAGACCTGTACAATATAACTCGGTTAGATTAAGAGACGGTTCAAACTAAGCTTTATGAAACAAGATTCATTGTTGGATACAATTTCAGTTAAAAGAAGCAAAAGAACCATGAATGGAGATGGATTCTACTCACAATTCAACGTTAAAATGAATCCGTTTCTTCTGCGCACGCGTGAACAATAGATTATTCTTTAAATAAAAAACACAGGACGTGATCTTAGTAAAGTCTCCTTACTTCCAAAACCTCGTACGCCCTTTGTCCACCAAGAAAATCAACGCAACGCGAATAATCGTGGGTGACTTGTATGTTTTTTGTTGGCACCAGGTACGTATTTTTTATCATTCGAGAGAATATTGTCGTTTAGTGAAGAATACGTTGTGGGTTACATCTACTTGGAAGCTCGTGAATTATAATCTGGTATTAATTAATTTTCTTACCTGTTCTAAATATGCTTTCGAAACTTTTTCCCTAGCAATGTCATCTACATCCCACTTCAAATATGCTTCGGGGGGATTTTCTACCTCAAGAACAAAGTTCACATCAGCCATTTAATCTTTCTTTTGTCATTCAATGTCGGTGGCATTTTGTTATCAAAGAGTAAAAGCTTGCAGAAAAGATGTGAAAAGAAAGACATTTTAAGCTCATACAAATTAATATAAAAACGGCGTAGGCTCTTCCACAAGTGCGCACCACAACGACTCACCGACAACCCAGCACCTGGTGACCAACAGTTTGGTTTCCAGTGATTTATCCTCCAACACACTCACCTAGTCGCCTTGGTGAGTGAGCGAAACATTGTTCAAAGGCAAAAGTTGCTTGGGTGATTGTTTGCTTAGTCGCGGGCAATTAGTTGCTTGGTTTTGGTCTCCTCGTTGGACAAAGGGTCTAAGGCTTACTTTAAGCTGATCCGACATTTTCTCGCTTAGAGCGCTTTCTTGCAGCCAATATTAAAGAATCTATTTCACAACAGACTAATCATACAATTAAATATGACTACTTTCGAACCATACAAATGATAAAAAAGAGGTTATCTTCTTCATTTGATAATAGCGAACTTTGCAGCGGTTTAATAGTTTTTTCACTTTAAAATAACTTTTCAATTTTGTTTTAATTCGTTTTTTAATATCATAAAACAGTTTTTACTGTTCTCAATTTCACTGTTTTCGAAAGTAGAATACAGAGAACCATAAAATTCTTTGACTTCTGGTTTGAGCTGTAGGTTCTTATATACAGTATCCTCATGGCTTCTTTGGTGCTGACTGACAGCTCACAGCTGAATTTTGACAGTCAACATTTAGGTATATACCTTAATTTTGACTGTCAGAAGTGACACCTGCAAAACACGTGTTTTTGCAGATCATTTGGCTCGGCGTAGGGATACATAATTTGGTCTGGTAATTTTTCAAGGCCGTTAGCTGTCAGCTGTGAGCTGTTAGTCAGCACCAAAGAAGCCATGGGGCTACTGTACATAACTTAGGTGTTATCCGTGGGGTGAGACGGGCACTAATTAAGCGCCTACGTCACTTGCCCCTGAGAAAAATATGTGCCACAGTTTGAGTGATCTTTGGGCGTGCAAACAAAGAGGGATTTCTTATTAACACCTGTGAAACCATTTATAAATAAATCACTCACACGAGGACTGAAGTCCTCCCCAACCGGGATTCGAACCAAAGTCGCTAGGAAGCATTTGGTCTGAGCCAGGAACGGATGACGTTCTGACGATCAAGAGTATGGCCAAGGTCGTTTCGATGCAGTCCATAGATTAGGATGGAGGTGAATATTCGCTGGCAAGTCTGAGCTAACCACCCCTCCCCCTTCTCGCCAAAGCTAGTCACGATATATGCTCTGTGCTTATGAAACTGGGACACTTGGAGATGGATGGAGGGCACGACAAATGAGTATGAGGGCAGAGTTTTCAGATTGCTAGTAGTTGGGGACAGTCCTTAAATTACGTAAGGGTTTTTTTTGACGGGAGGTCAGCATTTTCTTATGTTTGATAACAAAAAGGGGGTAGGGAGGGAGGTGTTCAGAATCTATTTTACGAAAGGTATTCTATCAATGTTCATGGGGAGGAAAACCAAGTATATTTTTTTTGTCGGAAAACAAATGTATGTATTTTTTTTTTGTCGGAAAACAAATATATGTATATATATATATATATATTTATTTAGCATTGTTTCTTACTAGCCATATGGGTTATACGCTTGTATACTAATTACGCTAATGGGTTAGGAATGAGTAATGTTAAATTTATAGGATGTGTGTACGTAGGTGACCTGGCGGTCTAGGGGTAAGGTGTGAGACTTCTGTGCTGGGGGTCCGGGGTTCAATCCTCGGTCCCGGTGCAGATTTATCAGATTTCCAAACCCTTCCTTCACCTCTGACAAGACGTGTATTAATCACAACTTGTGAATGTGTGGAATGCCAGGTTTCCCCCATGGTTCGTATCCCACGTTAAACTGTAGGTCCTCCATTTCATCTCACAATCACCCTACCATTACACATTAGCGTAAGTGC
>CABFOV010000591.1:131279-149944 GCA_902141375.1 Timema poppense | reverse complement strand
TTAATCTATTATTATTAGCACCGCGTCTTACTACCCGTTCGGGTTATACGCACTTACGCTAATGTGTAATGGTAGGGTGATTGTGAGATGAAATTGAGGACCTACAGTATAACGTGGAATCCGAACCACGGTGGAGGCCTGGCATTCCTCACATTCACAAGATGTCTTGTCATAGGTGAAGGAAGGGTTTGGTAATCAGATCAACGTCTTGATTATTGTTCAATTTTCATAGAAAGAGCCTTTTAGAAAATACAAACCCATACGGCTAAAATTGATGACATTTTACTATTCAATAGATATTGTTAATGTCTCATCAAAAGTGACAGCTGCAGATCACATGACTTGACGCGTGTAAAGAAGAAAGTATTATTTTTATTTATTTAGCACAGCATCTTACTACCCGTTCATGTTATACGCTTAAGTACTAATTACGCTAATGGATCAGGAATTAGGAAGGTTGAATCTAGAGGAAGTGAAATCACATTTGCATGGAGGAATGGTGGAAAACCATTTAAGGAAAACCACCCCAGTTCACCCGACCGAGATTCGAGCCTCGATCTCCTCATCCGTGGGAGTCAACACGAAACCAGCACGTTAGCCAACTACGCCACCAGGGTAATGTGAAAGTAAATCTCGTAACTTTTATAGCTGTCAGATAAGGTCCTTCCTTTGAAAATTGGGCTATAGCAATCAAGCGACATACCACCAAGAGCCGTCAAGGTTAAGGATACGGGAATCTTTGAAGTTCTTGGAATTGTATAGACACTTTTTATTGGTATAGAGATTTAGAAATGTATTTATATAAAAATCAAAATTAATCCTTACGTCCCTGAGTTGAGTTCATTTTACTGACGTACGTTATCAAGAATGCACCTAAGGAGAATAGAGCACACTTACAGGGACTATGCTGAAGCGTATTATTAAGAGTGTATAATAATCGAATCTTGACAAATCTTGACAAATCTTGCTCTAGACATACAGGTATTCACAAGAAAATATGTTTAAATACCCTTTTTACTTTCTCTAGACCCCTCGAAGAGAGAATTGTGATTGTAAAAAAGAAGAAAATTGAACTCGAGATTTTGATAAAATTTGTTGACTTTTCATGACCCCAAAAACGGAAAAAGTTGTTTTCACGATGCCGTCTGTTTGTGCGTGTGTCTGTATATCTGACTAGAGATGAAACTATTTTATAGATTGAGCTAAAACTTGGTGTTCTAAGGTTTTCACAAGGTCCCTCACAAGGGTTTTTTGGAATTAGATTTTCAACCCTAATTTTAAGGATAGTTTACTGAAGTGCAAAAATAGAAGAAAAATATATTTTCTCAAAATCAGCTATAACGGTTTTTGTTTAGTTTTGTATCTAGGCACTGTTGAATATTAAAAACTAAATAGTAATTCTTATTTTCCCATTAAAATGAATTTTAGGTTACTATAGGCTACATATGCAGATATTTCCAATTTTGATCATATCTCCTTAACAAAATAATTTATCGTAGTAAAGATGTATTAGTACGTTTAAATAAAAAAATATACGCCTCGGTGGCGTAGTTAGCCAATGGGCTAGTTTTATGTTGAGATAGACTGCTGGGGACGGGTAGATCAAGGTTCAAATCTTGCTCGGGCGAACGTTTTTTTTTCTAAACGGTTTTCCACTCAACCTCTACACAAATGCGGGTTTACTTCCTCTATATTCAACCTTTTCAATTCCTAACCCATTAGTGTAATTAATACTCAAGCGTATAAACCGAACGGGTAGTAAGACGCGGTGCTACATATTATTACTATTATTATTATTATTATTATTATTATTATTATTATTATTAACTATAAAACATTTTGGTTTGAAAATATTTGTATAGAATCGATAGTTTCTGAGCTATAAGCCTGTAGGCCTATATATCTTTTTTATTAAAGTTTGAAAACGAAATTGATTTTAATTTTGTTTGGTGGACACAGATGTTCTTCTTTACTCAATGGTTTTGTAACAGTGCATGCTATTTAATTTATGCTCTTCGGTGGAATGTGATACTCTTTACTTTGTCTAGACCCCTCGGCACGGATGAGAGAAGTATCGTGATCGTCAAAAAAATCTAATTCAAGATGTCGATAAATGTCGATGTTTACTGACCCCCAGAAACTGAAAGTGGTTTTCGCAATGCCTTCTGTCAGTCTCTTTGCCTGTCTTTATCTTGGATTAGAGCCGATATCATTTTACCGTTCAGGTTAAAAATTGGTATCTAGGGTTTTCTTAAGGTTCCTCCAAGGGTCTTTTGGAATTAAATATCTAACGCTAAAACTAAGGGTAATTTATTAAAGGGCAACAGGGAGACCTGGTGGTCTAGTGGTAAGGTGTCAGACTTCTGTGCTGGCGGCAGGGGTTCAATCCTCGGTCCCGGCACAAATTTATCTGATTACCAAACCCTTCCTTCACCTCTGACAAGGCATATTGTGAATGTGGGGAATGCCAGGCCTCCACCGTGGTTCGGATTCCACGTTAAACTGTAGGTCCTCCATTTCATCTCACAATCACCCTACCATTACACATTAGCGTAAGTGCGTATAACCCGAACGGGTAGTAAGACGCGGTGCTAATAATATATTAAAGGGCAAAAAAAGATAAAATTGATTTTCTCAAAATTCGTTCTAATGTATCTAGGCATTGTTTAACATTATAAACAAATGTCAATTTTTGTTTTTCCATGAAAATGACTTTTAAATAGGTTGACATTTTCAATTTTGATCATATAACCAACCACAACTATTTGAAATAAAAAATAATTACTTATCATTGAAAAGTTGTAGTACCATTAAAACTAAAAATATTATAATCTGGAATATATTTTTTATAAAACCAATAGTTTCTGAGATATAAGCATTCATATATCTATTTGTTATGTTGTGCTAAGTAATATTAAATGTATTTTTAAGATATTTAGTGGATATAAGCATTCATATATCTATTTGTTATGTTGTGCTAAGAAATATTAAATGTATTTTTAAGATATTTAGTGGACAGAGAGGCTCCTTTTTTCTCAATGCTTTTGTAATAGTCTATATTATCATATTTATGCGCTTTGGTGGAACGTTTCTACAACAGTGTATATTATTTTATTTCACAAATTTTAAAAGTTTTTGCTAAATGTCTCTATTTTAAGATTAAAGAGAGTCTTTGTGGGGCACCGTACCAGTTATTTGTTTATGTAGGCAACCTTTTCACGGGAGCACACATTAAAAAAAAAGTTTTATTTATAATAGTCCCTTCAGAAAGGTATTAGTAAGAGACTGTGCATAAAATATTCTTGTCAAACGGAGTTTAGTTTTTACGTGGTGCGAACATAGGCAAAGTGTGGTAGTGAGTTTATTATATTTTTATTTTATTTATTTAGCACCGCGTCTTACTACCCGTTCGGGTTATACGCTTAAGTACTAATTACGCTAATGGATTATGCATTTGGTAGGTTGAATTTAGAGGAAGTGAACCTGCATCTGCGTCGAAAACAATTTAGGAAAAACCACCCCCAGTTCACCCTACTGAGATTCGAACCTCGATCTCCCCGTTCTTGGCAGTCTAGTTCAACACGAAACTAGCAGATTTTAAATATAGTTTCAGGCTTAAAGGGCCAAACAATTAGTATTGGATGGAACAGTGCCGTATGGGGATTTTAAGGGGTTTCAAACCCCTACCTAGATACGTACCTATTTTTGTGTTACCCCTCAATGCTAGACTAGTAGCTAACTGTAGCCTAAAAAATTCGTAGCACCTATAACATAATGATATGTTCAGTGAAATCCCTAACTTGCTTAAGGAAATATTATTTTTGCTCCACGTCTTACTATTCTTTCAGGCTATACTCACTTTAATTCCGCTAGTGGAGTGGGGATGAGTAAGATAGAATAGAGAGAAAATGTACCCATTATTTGCATGGAGGGAAAGTGATTGAAAAACCGCTCTCAACGAATTTGGCCTCGATTGAAGAATCCCAACATCTTCGTCGCCGGTTAACTAGCCTAGATAAGCTTGGCAATTATGATATTTTCTGTAAGTTTATGTGTACTAGCTCTGGTCTTGGCTATTGAGAACTTATTGTCTAAGAAAACTTAATAATGAGGCGGATATATATTTTAATGAACAACACCTGCCCTCAACTGGAGAACGGGATAAGAAATCATATTTTAGATTAAATTCCACCTTCCCTCTCTCCTCACTGTCCTTTCGCATCAAAGTCAGACACACTAACCACTAGACCGATTCAATTGATGTATGGCTCCGATGGATGATGAGAAGTACACGGTTAACAAATGTTGATCGTAAAGAAAGAAAGAAAGTGTAACATTGACTCACCTTGCTGACATGGCGCTGACACCTCCACTACAGCTTCCCGTCAGCGAGGAAACAATGCGGCCTGCAGGCGTGTTTCTGGCAGTCATAACACCGGTCCATTGGTTTAGGTAGACCTGACTGGTGGAGCTAGGTGTTCGCTGGCAAGTTAGACTCTGGAGACCTGGGTTCAATATCACATCATTAGATTAGAGAGATCTACCTGACAGAGCCAGGTGTTCACTGGCAGGTTGGAGTATGGAGACCTGAGCTCACTATCACATCATTAGTTCAGAGAGATCTGATAGAGCCAGGTGTTCACTGACAGGCTTGATTCTAAAGATCAAGACTCGATTCTTAGTAGGAACACTTAATGAGACTACCCACAATGATGTTTCCTATATTCTTTCTATCGCTGGTTACTCTCCTTGAAACGTAAACTATTAATCCTTTTATCTTTATTTAGACAGCTTCTGTTGCTGATAACTAAAACTGTCACTTGAACGTGTCGTTTTTTAATATAAATATAGTGCTCAAACCTCTATATCTTTCCTCTTGACTAAGGGCTAAAGCAGTGGTTTCCAACATTCTGCAGGGTCTGACTAAGACCATATATAGTACTCAGACACTCAGACCTCAATGCATAATAAACATGGCCGCCGTATAGGTTGAACGAAAACAATATACTGTTTGCCATTGAGTGTATATATATTATATACTGGTACTCAATAGTAATATTATATATATACTCAATGATTCTGCTCAAGGTCGTAGNAGGCGGGCATATCCCCCAATTGTTGGAAGCTAGAAAAATTTCTAAATATTAAACACCTCCAGAAGCTATCCGAAGTGGTTTTTTTTTATGGCAACATAGCCCCTCAACTGCTGAAGGCTAGGAAAATTTATAAATATTAAACACTTTTAAACGCTATTTGAAGTTTTTTTTATGGCAACATAACCCCCTAACTGCTGAAGGCTAGGAAAATTTCTAGATATTAAACACCTCCAGAAGCTATCTGAAGTGTGTTTTTTTTGGCAACATAGCCCCTCAACTGCTGAAGGCTAGGAAAATTTATAAATATTAAACACTTTTAAACGCTATCTGAAGTTTTTTTTATGGCAACATAACCCTCTAACTGCTGAAGGCTAGGAAAAATTAAATATATTAAACACCTCTAAAAGCTATTTGCAGTGGATTTTTTTAATGGTAGCACAGACCCCTAACTGTCAAAGGCTATAAAAAAATTATAGATATTAAACACCTTTAGAAGCTCTCTGAAGTGCTTTTTATGGTAACACAGCCCCCTAATTCGTACTTGTATCTTATTATTGATATTGTTTGAACCATAAATAAAGCCATATATATTTTGATTATAAAATTGGTGGGGGCGAAGGGGGGGGGGGTTGAACCCCCAAAACCACCATTGGCTACAGCCTTAGTTATGCTATAACCCGAACGGATAGTAAGACGTGGTGCTAATAATGATAATTCTACTATAACAAACTTGTTTGCGTTCTTTAAATGTATACTCTTGGTGCATTTAAATTTAAACTAATGGATATGATCTATTTTTGCACTAGTTAAGTTATTCTAACCAATCACAATTTCATAAGATAATGTTGAAAAATCAATCATACACCAGATCACTAGAAGGAATGTAACTAAACAAAGTGCACCTACTTTACACAGCATTATCAATACTAAATACAGCATCGTCAATAGATTTAGTACAAATTATTAATCTAAACACATAGGGCCTATTGGCAAAAAATAAAAAAAATGATACTGTACCCTAGGTCCTACCTGATAGATCACCAGGAGTTAATGCCTACTTGCTGAATTTCAACTGCTTATGCTTCTTCACTTTCTCACAAAGTCCATGATCACAGGAGTCCTTCCTTTTCCCGCTAAGTTTTTTTAGCCAATTCTTTGAAAGTTTTCTTTTCATTTAACATTTTGGTATAATTGTTAACGAAAATATTACTTATTACTTTCACGCAATTTTTTACTAATACTTTCAGAGATACGCCACATCTGCACAGTTTTTCAAGATCACTAACACTGATTTCACAAATCTGGATCCCAATTGTTACGGTTGCATTTCACTGATTGTTTAGTTTCAGAAATTCAGGTTCATATTCACCGCTGAGCAAGGTTTGAAATAACGCGTAAACATTTGAACACAGGGTAGTCACAAAGGGACAAGGACATTTCAGCCCACCACGATTAAGTTCAGTGAAATATGAAAAAAAAAATCTTTTTAACAAACCAACTGCATTTATTCATTGGACTGTAAAATTAACCTACATTAATTATAGTTTCCATGTTTACTCAATAATTCAATCACATTCTTGCTGGTGTAACTTGTAATACATACCAGAATTTTATGTGTTTTTGGATAAACTAGAACTTGAGACTTGTCATTTATTGCAGGTTCTAGATACTCCAGATTATCTGCTACAGTCTCCTTGTTACCTGTCTTAGTAAAATCGTTCTTTCTCCAAATTTCGCTGATTTGAGTTTTAGTACACTCAATACCTTTCAGATTCAGGAACCTGTTCTGCGTAGACATTGTAGCTACAGCCACTCAGTTTTTTATAAACACTAAATCTCCCTTCTAAACTGTCAGTCTGTAATTTGGCAGTCAGAATGTAGACCCAGCCATACGTATTAAATACATATTGACATAACTCAGCTACTGATCGAAGGGTGTGGGTCATAGCAATATACGTATGTAAGTTTTCCTTCTGTATCTGATAAGTGCCATATATCTAAATAAGTTCGTAAAGTGTGAAGGAACACCAGTTTTGAATTATTAATGCCAGTAATTGGAGTAGCATCAACATTTCTGGTGTATTTCCCCTTCATTTGCTGTTTAACACCACTAATTGCCCACCACTTGGCAAATAATTTTAAAAATTGGACAGAACCATCACTGACACCAATACCTTGGTTTTTCAGTGTTTCAAGAGCCATTATATTCCTTAAATCATAATTATTAACAGCTAAGAAGACATTCTGACGCTCAATAGACGTAGGGTATAGAGATTTTCTAGATAAACTTGGTGTGAGTTTTAACAACATATTTTTTTCTGACTGAAATAATTCTCTAAGATCTGAAAATGTTGCCTCGGCTGTTGTATATTCACACACACAACGCTTTTGCCTTCATCAGTATTTGATAGAGTATCTAAAATAGAAAACGCCTGTTCCACATTTTGTATAGTAAATGTTTCATTACATCTATTCAACCAGTTATTACGGATGGACTTCAGAATATGAACAGTGTCAAACATAAGAAAAATTGGCCTCGAAGGACTAGCTGAATTTAGTATAAATTTTTTTAAGACTACCACCACACAATAGTTCAAACAGCTTTCTATTAACACGATTGTCAGAAACTAAACATACAACATGAAACCCAAGTTCATTCATCACAATTAATACTTCAATCGTGAGGTTATACAATGTATCAGCTTGTAGGTTTTTTACGGGAAAAAGACCAATTACATCTTTGTTTTGTGAATGCATAGACGAAGACATAAATACATGCATAGTCGTGGCTGCATCTATATCTACACCGTTTTCTGCCATTCTCAATATATTTCCTCATTTATATGTTATTTTATTATTAAGATAAATTTCATATAGCATAACAGACACCACTCTGTCCTGACTCTGAAGACTTACTTTTTTCTTTCAAAAATGATTTATGTGAAGCTCCTATACCTGCGCTAATGGGGCCAATTTTACTTAAGAACTGTTTCAAATAAACATGATGTGGCAAATTCAAAATATATATCTCTCTTATAAATTGATATGGACCAAGAAATTAATAAGATATATATGCAGCCCAGATCAACAATTCTGGGGAATATCTTATTTGTTTCTCAAGTGACAGCTCCAATTGTTCCAGAACAAATTTTATTTTAATAATCTTCCCTGGATAGAAAACTATTTGAATTTAATGCTTCTTTCAAAAAGTCTATTAGAAGCTTAACCCTATCACTAATATCAAAGATCTCATCACTATAATTCTGAAGATGAGTTAGCAAATTGTCTAATTTAGTCCATCTATCACACTGCAGATCATCTTGGCCTTTTGATTCCAAGATACTTTTGAAGTTTTTTGGATGCAAATACATGTTTTTATAGAAAACCTTAGCACCAAAATCATAAGTAATTTTAAAACTTACAGTAAGAGATGAAATGTCAGTTGATGTCTTGTCGCTTACTTTAATAAAAAGAACATAGGCTTCATTCATTATCAAAATAAATGGTTTAGTGTCTTGTTTTATAACTTCACTTTTAAAATTTTCAAAACTAGAAATGATGTCTTTGTCACACAATTCTCTAAAATCCCTTTCTTTTCTAACTAACAAACTTTCTGCATGAACGGCTGAATCTTTTCTATCCTTAGGGTCCTTCACATTGAGATAAGAAGGTTGACTTGGAAATATACTGGGGTAGGCATCATCCCGAATGTTTGGTTTTTTTACGGGGAACAGTTATTGATTCACCATTAGCCACAGAAAATACATCCTCTCTAATGATAAATTTGTCCACGAAATGTTTAATTCACACTAATGTATTATATGTCACTACACATTTATCACGATGGATACATTTAATCAACTTCTCTCTCAGAACTCTATCTTTAGGGAATCTAAATTCTGAAGTATCTGTAGCGCCGTAATTGGATTTACATCCAGGTACACAGCACGACCGACCCATTATAACAGTTAATACCTTTTAAAACACGGGAAAAGAGGATTTAAACACACGAACTACACTAACTTAACGAAACCGACAAAGCAGAAACTATAAAGTTTACCGGGTACAGCCACGTGTTTCCAATTACAACCAACCGATATGGACACCATTCTGACTACAATAGATAGTTGCATTAAGGTCTGAATATTGTAGATGGTCTTGATCTGACTCCAAATGTTGTCTTCGAGAGCATCGTGACTCCTCGATAACTTACTAGCGTTCGATTCTTAGTTTTTAAATTATTATTTTTTCGCTATACTTTACTACCCATCCGGCTATCAGCTTTTAACTCTGCTTGTGGGGTAGGTAGAATTTAAAGTAAATATATCTCTAATTGCGTGAAGGTATAAAGGGGAAATTGTTTAGAAAACACTAGCCCGCCTAGTACCCCATGTCGATCGGAATTTTAATCTTGAACTCGTCACCGACAAACCAAACGAGTGCATACAATACAAGATTGTATTATTAAAGATACATTTTAATCATAACAACAGACAGTTTGCAAATAATTGTACTGTGTACTTGGCAGCATAATCTCCCTCCTTTGTCGCAGAAGCCTGTGGTACCTGATTGCTCGCTCATATGTAGCTGACAATTTCCACACGTCCATCACAGACTCAGCCTATCTATGAGTGAAGAATGCCCATAAGCACGGGACGAGTACTGGATAGCTCAATAGTAGAGCATTGGTGCGCTTTAAGGTCCCGGGTTCGATTCCCGTGTCCAGTTTTCATTTTTAAACTAATTTGAATTAATGGCATAATTATTATCCCTTTAAAAAGTGATCATAGCTCTATAGCCTCAGCAAGCATTACGACCCTCAGGTTGGAAACCACTGGGCTAGAGAGATCGACAACTCATCTTTCTGGTTTCTGGGTTGTTTTAATAAATACGTTTGCTATTACTTACTCAGGTTCTCCCTATTTCTCACTTAGTACATAACTGGATGAGAAATAAGGTATTGCTAATTTTTTCTCACTGTTACATTAGTTAGTATTCAAGTGGGAATATAATTTGTAAACATACTAACTACTTTGCCCACTTGAAGATTTCAAAGCTATTTTGCGAAGCGGGTTGAATCTTAACTTGACACACCTAAGCACGCCAAGTACTATCACACTTCGATGCAATATACGAAATAGAAAAAAGGGGAAGGGAGGATTAGCAGTTGGTCCTGCGATGCCTCTTGTATATTTACTGATAACACTTCCCATCTTCCTCTGACGAGTTTACACAGTCATTATACTTTTTGAACCTTTAAAACATTGACTTGCCTTTTAAAATTACCCTTTTCTTGTTTCCTGGTGTATACTTATAATTTATATTAAATAAATGTTAATATATTTGGATTCTTAAAATATCTTATGCATTTCACAATTATTGCTTATTTTTATTTGTACTGGTGACATTTTTTTAAACCAATGGAAGTAAAGAGCTCTTGCTGGATAAAATTTCGCTTTGGGCCGTAGTTTGGATACCCCGGCGTTAGATAAAGGCACGCGAAAAAAATAATTCATCACAGCTTACATTATTTTATTAGGTTCAAAAACATTTGACCGATAAATTATCCTTATTATTTGCACATCGTATTTAATTACTCTAATGGTATAGGGACATGTAAAGTAGAATTTGGAGGAAATATATCCGAAATTAAGGGAAGGAAGAGTGGTAAATATTTAGGGGGGAGGGAGGGAACACCTCAGGTACACCCTAAAGCAGTTCAAACCCCGACTTCCCATCAATGGAAAATTAGATTAGATGAGATTGATGACTCGGTCCGCATGCCCACCGATGTGTTTTTATGATTAGTTGAAACTATAGTGCCTGTATGTGAGGATGACACGCAGATTATAATCGTAGTAGCTAGCCTGCCCCTCCCAGATGTTTCTTATCAGGAAAATACTAATATAATGACATGTAAGATATGACTGCTCATAAGTTGTCTATCTCCCCTTAAAAAATTGGGATGAAAATAATTTCCAGCTATTTAATTTATCTTCTTTTTCTGTGTTTGACACCAAGTTTTATAAAAACTTAATCTAAAGAGTAGGCATCAGGAGGGTTTTCTTAGAGTAAGTGCACCTGCATTGAGGTCGAGAAGATTTTGGAAAACATAGTGATAAATCACTTGTGTAAAATGACTCTTAGTGCATTTGTTTGAGATTCGAAACTCGACCACCAACCATGCAGTTGGTTGCGAGCCTGACGGCTTAGACCGTATGACCATCGATGCAGGGTACGATATTTTATGTTGTGCATTATCGTGTATGTGTCTTGTAGCTTGGGAGTGATGGAAGATTTGTTGCGCGCAGGACGATGATGCGAGGCGCCGGCAGCCCAAATGTATCGGCGCGATGACCCCCTCAAGGGTGTGGCCTGACCCCACGCCAGCATGGGGCCCAGGCGGCGAAGGGGGCTGCACGCCTTCCTCGGTTTCCTGCTGGGTCTCTTCCTCGGCCTCCTCCTCGCGTCACCACCCGCTCTCCTCAGCTTCCTCAAAGAGAACCTCACATGCACGTCATCCACCGGGCGGACACACCCAAAGTTACACCAGCCTCCTCCCGTGGAGACCGACCCCCTCAAGATCATCGATATGCTGGACCTCAACGAGAACCGACACAACAGCGCCAAGACTCTGCTTTTCGTTGGCGTGATGACGGCCCAAAAGTACCTACCTACCCGTGCGGTTGCCGTCTATGACACTTGGGGGAAGGAACTCCCTGGGAGGATAGCCTTCTTCTCGTCGGGAACGTCCTACCCTCCGCCGGCCAAACCCAGGCTGCCCTTGGTTGCACTTCGAGGGGTAGACGACTCGTACCCCCCTCAGAAGAAGTCGTTCCTTATGCTGCAGTACATGTGGCAGAACTACGGCGATCGCTTTGAGTGGTTCATGAGGGCCGATGATGACGTGTACGTGAGGCCGGACAAGCTGGAGAAATTACTCAGGTAATGCAACTTCTTCTGATTGTCCTTACTTCGAATGATTCATGAGGTTAAACACGATCTGATGTCATTTTTTGACATAAAGGGTGGGATACATACGGGTGCATCACCCTCCCATTGACTTAGTTGGGATCTACCCTTGAGGATATTAAGCAAATGAAGCTTTACGTTAAAGGCCCCATCTCGCCCCACGGATAGCACTAAGCTTAAGAAGGTAATTTATCTCGAACCAGACGTCACATCGTGGTGCGGTTTTTTTTAAATTCTAATTTATAAAACAGGGGAATTGATACCACTAAAACTGTTTCGTCTTTTTAAATACAAAATATTAAAAATAAATACTTTAAAAATGAAAGAAAAACTATAAAGGGACTCAATGTTGCTGTTGTCAAGTGAAAAATTTAGAAAACCGAGCTCCGATGAGATAGATTTCTGATTCGAGCGCAATTGGTGAATATAATTTCCTGGTTGATCGGCCATGAGATGTCACTTTCTCACTCTCACTTTATCACACTCACTCTCTCACACTCACTTTATAACATTAACAAGCTCAACCTCACACTCACACACTCATACACTCACTCTTAGATTTTCTCAATCTCTTTCTCTTTATGTATTTTTTATTATATAGTTTGATAAATCCATTTCCTCTAATTTAAACTACGAGAAAACTCTTTAACCGATTTTAATCAACAAACATTCATTTTAAAGTTTAGGGGTCCAGGATGCCGGTAAAAATAGTAACCAAACACTAAAACCTAATTTTACTGGCCAATTTTCCATCTTTTCCTTCTGTGTGGGCAGTGGCTCATATGTACAATTATTATTTGCTTACAACACCATGGAAACCATGATTTGGATATAATTGTATATTGGTAAGTAAAATATTTATCATAGGTTAAAAATAATAACGGTTCAATTCTTACTTGAGTGGCTTGGTGCAAAAAATAAATCTCTGGAAGGGGGTTCGTTTTAAACGTCTCATCATGGTGTGAACGGGGAAAATATACGTTTTGATTCAAATTAAACACTGAAAACTAAATATTTATGCAAAGTTGATAGCTTTTAACGAGTAAACTCTTAACTATAAAGTCGAGTGAGGACTATTCCCAATAAACTGTTTAGAATACATTTTAGTGCAATAATCTGTAGTCATCGCTGCAACGCTTCACTAGTATACATACATTTTACGTCACAAGCCCTTAGCTTAGCCCAAATTTACAATTATGTATTCCGATGAGTTGTAAGGATTTGAGGACTTGCTTATCTGAAATTGACGCCGTTTGTTGGTTTGGCCTTGTGTTAAACTTATATTATTATTTTTTATTATTTTTAGCACCGCGTCTTACTACCCGTTCGGGTTATACGCACTTACGCTAATGTGTAATGGTAGGGTGATTGTGAGATGAAATGAAGGACCTACAGTTTAACGTGGAATCCGAACCACGGTGGAGACCTGGCATTCCCCACATTCACAAGATGTCTTGTCAGAGGTGAAGGAAGGGTTTGGTAATCAGATAAATCTTTGCCGGGACCTGGGATTGAACCCCGGCCGCCAGCATAGAAGTCTGACACCTTACCCCTAGACCACCAGGTCACCGGCGTTAAACTTATAATAGCATAGGTTAACCAACGTAGGTGTGTTTGCAAGTGTTACAATAATTACTGTTCACAGCTTGCATGAAATCCTTGGAACTACACCTAAAGTTAACTACAAACAACCCGCTTCGGTGGACACATGATCTAACGCGCTAATCTCGTGTTGGACTAGACTGCCGAAGACTGGGAGATCGAGGTACAATCCTAGTCGGGTAAAATGAGGGTAGTTTTTTTCATAAATGGGTTTCCGCTCTCATTCCACGCAAATGCGGGTGAACTTCTCTCAATTAAACCTTCTTAAGCCGTCAGTATAATTAGTACATAGGGGCAGCCTATAGCCCAAACGGGTAGTTAGACGTGATGCTAAAAAACAACCTACGAACAGCCTTGAACTCCCCTTGGAAATTGAGTACCGGTTCCCTTATGTTAGGTAGTTGAGGCATTGAATTTACATTCAACGGTTGAAGTAGCTAATAGCTATTACTGCCTTTATTAATGGTAATCACTTTTTTCATTTGGTTAAGATAATTTTCTGTATAATCATTAGTAAACACTATTGCTCCTTTTAATCTTGTCCCCTTCATTTATTAAACTTGAATAAACGATAGTCACTTTGTCTTAAATAAAATATTCTAGCACATCCCTTAGCCAACATTAGATATTATAGTTAAATCCCGCATAGGTGGTTCTATGGTCTGAGTCATCACTCTAGCAATAAACTGGATTCTCGGTGACGTGGATATTAGTATTAGAATCCTAGTCAGGTTTATTGAGGGTGGTTTACCATTAAATTGTTTCATTCTCTCTCTCCACTAAAATGTAGGTACCGTTCCTCTAAATAATATTTTCAACATCCCTACCTAATTAGTATAAAAATGAAGGTAGCCCGAACGAATAGTTTGGCGCGGTGCCCAAAAATGTATAACTAAGTCCACTGATAGAAAGTACAAATGACAACAGAACTACTAATAATAGTTTTAAACTACTATAATTAATTCAGACTTGTTTCCTGGCGCGTACATGTCTGTGGACAGCAGAACGTGGCAATTTCTTGGACAAACTCGCCGGAGGAACAAGGAATTCTTACTTATTCGGGCTAATGTGTTATGCACAGGTTCGTGGACATCATAAAGCCACAGTTTATAGTTCAGACGGATCGAAAGAACCAAGAGCTCATTTTGAGTCGGACTAATGTGTTACTCGGAGTTGATTTGACATCAGAAATTTACAGTTTATGGGTCTAAATGATCGAGAAAACCAAGAGTTGGTTTTGATTCAAATAAATGTGTTTCTCGCCTACACGTGGACAACAAAAAATGACACTTTATGGGTCATACCAATCGAGAGAACCAATATTTCGTTTTGATTCGGACTAATGTGCTGTACACAGTTCTGTTAAAAGCAGGAGGCCTTAGTAAATTGGTCAGACCGGTCGAAAGAACAAACATTTCTTCTTGATTTGGACTAAAATGTCGTGGACAGCAGGAAGCTAAAGTTCATTGGTCAGAATGAACTAGGGAAACAGGTCTGTATCCTAATTCTCCACGTATTTGCTATCACCTTGACATGTACCCTTGCCATTTGCGTTAACAAGACTGTGTAGATCCGTCCGAATTTTCAGCTCGGATGCCGATGCACCCCTCACATGCTTTTAGTTCAAGAACGGCATCAGTACGTTGTTGACACGTTCTTGGTGTGGTGTTTGACTGGCAAATGTTTTATTATTCTCTTTTCATCTGTTAGAGCTCAGAACTTTAGGTTGCACACCATTTTAAATTATACGGATTGCTAAAGCAGATACACCTTTTATCATATCAAGACGTTCATTTATCAAACCGGCCGAGATAATCAATAATTATTCTTGATTTGTAGTAATGTGTTGTATCTAGGTCTGTGGACATCAGAAAACGGCAGTCTATAGTGATCAAGAGAATCAGTAGCTTGTTTTGAATTGGAAATACGTGTTGTGTTGTGCGTAGGTCTGTGGACAGCAAGAAGCCGCAGTTTATTGGCCAGGCGGGTCGAGGAAACCAGGAGGAGTTTGGTCTGCTCAGCCTGGAGTACGATGAGAACTTCTGCATGGGTGGTCCGGGTGTTATCATGAGCCGGGAGACTCTCTCCAGAGTTGCTCCTCACATCAAGTATTGCCTGAAGAATCTCTACACCACTCATGAGGACGTGGAGCTGGGCAGGTGCGTCCAGAAGTTCGCGGGGATCCCGTGCACCTGGTCTTACGAGGTCAGTTCATGCATGATATCCTTACACCCATTAGACATACAGTAAAGTTAGTCTGGATGTTATATTACACTTTCTTTTTACTTTATCAAAATATTGTAATCGTGAAAAATATTTACTTTTAGATTGTGATGAATCTTTACGTTTTATGTGACCCAAAAACCAAAATAATGGTTTTTACTATTCTGTCTGTCCTGATGCTTATCTGTCCGTCACTGGCCACAGATCTGAAACAATTTGATGTATTTTGTTTAACCTTGATAGTTAGATGTTACCTCGGGACATTTTTGTATTTTAACTGTAGTCATTAATTTAAGGGTACTAGGTGTACTGACTGATGAGTGATTTTTTTGAGTGCCACTGTTTTTGAAAATTGCTTTAACTATTAAAAAAAATGATATCCAGGAGGTGTTTTACATGCCAAATAACACAGTATACTTAGTTTTTGGGTAAATATTCATGTAAGGTTAATTCACTGATGGGTGATTAAAAAAATAAAAAATAAATATTGCTTTAAATACTTTGTTTAAAATGTATATCTATGGAGTGTTTGACACTACAAATAAAACTGTAGTTTTATTATTTTGAAAAAAAAACTATGTTTAAGTGTAATTTACTGATGATCAATTAAAACAAAATTTTTTAAAAAAACTCTACCAATTTGGTTCAAAATTGGTATCTGGTAAGTTTTTTTTTACAAAATACATAATTTTATATTTTGCTTTTCAAAATAAAATCATTTTAGAGTAGTTTTCTGATGATCGATTTGAAAAATTAAAAAAAAACTTTAACGAATATAAATAATATTGTAGGTTTATTTATCTAAAATAAATTAATTTAAGGGTAGTACTTATGTCAAATTTTATAAAATATTTAAATTTTTTGGAAATGGGTTTGAAGATTTATTTCAAAATGGGTAAATTGGAATAGTAATTCATGATAAATAAATCAATTAGGCCTGCTCGGGAATGACATTTTAACTTCGGGAAAATTCCGGGTGGGAAATAACCATTTTCCGAGGGACTGGGCCAGGAAAAATAAATTAAATAGTTTTTTTACTTTAGGTTATATTCATTTTTCTGTTTTATAATCTTAGTCCAAACCTCCCATTCATTCCAATAAAAAACAATAAATTAAGTGTGTGATAAATTAGAAGCATACAGCAATTTTTTTCTGATTAAGGTCATAAAATGAGACACAAACTTTTATTACGCTTCAATTTAAAGGTCTGAACACTAAATCTAAATTCTGTAATCCTGTAAAGGATTTTAAAGGAAAAAAAATCTACATCAAAAATTTTTGTATATCAACTATCAAGTATTAAGCTTAAGGTTTTAATCTAAGGTAAAATAAAAAGCCTAGACCTAATTTCACTACTACAATTGTATATTTCTAACCAAGTATGTTTAATATAATTAATATAACTATAAATAATTTTTAAAAATAGATTAAAGATTGACTAAAACAATTCTTAGATAAAACATTCATGGTGTAAATTTCAATAACAACTTACACAATAAAACATCAGGATATTCACACTAATTTGAATATATAAAAGTTACCCACAGTTTTGTCCAGTAGCGGATTTAGGCTTAGGCCCGTGAGGCCCGGGCCTAGGGCGGCAAATTTTAAAGGGCGCCAAAATTTTTAAGATGACTAAAATTAAAAATCGATTGGGTTTTCTGTAAACTGTAAGATCAAATTTTAAAGTTTATTTTATTGCGCTCTTACTATCGAAACATAGTACCATTTTGAGGGTATTTGAGGGTATTTTATACACACACACACACACACACATATATATATATATATATACTGTTACAGAAAAAAAAGGGCGCCATATCGTCTCGGGCCTAGGGCGTCCTCAAACCTAAATCCGCTACTGGTTTTGTCGACAAGAATTAAAAAAAAAAATCTTCAACTAACCCAGTGTGCCTGGCTACTTCGTAAGGTGCATATATACTTAAGAGGCAAATTTGAAGCGAGGCAAGCCGAAACCAAACGTATGTGCTGCCTCACTTTGATGTACCGACATGAGTTGGCTCAACTACATATTGCCTTGCTCTGCAATCGTTCAGCCTCGGCTTTCCTCTTTTCAAATTTGCCTCTAGTGTATACACACCTTTATGTTTTACCTACTAAACCTTACACAATAAGTGCTATTGGACTCCAAAAATATTAGTTTATCAAACTATTATTATCTATGATACAAAAGCAAACGGATGTTATTCAAAGTAATAATGTAATGGACATGTCTTTATGCAATTAAGTGTGGTTAAGGGGTATTTCATGCATAATTTGTTATTTAAAAGCCAATTTTATCATTATTTTATCCTTAATATTATGTTAACCTGCCTTAAACCTATCCAGGGATAGATATTAAAAGTAAGTATATTATGTAGTGTGATTATGTTATTTAATGGCGCTTAATTGTGTTGACTAGGTAGTTGTAAAAATAAAATTATTATTATTATTATTATTATTATTAGCACCGCGTCTTACTACCCGTTCGGGTTATGCGCACTTACGCTAATGTGAAATGGTAGGGTGATTGTGAGATGAAATGGAGGACCTACAGTTTAACGTGGAATCCGAACCATGGTGGAGGCCTGGCATTCCTCACATTCACAAGATGTCTTGTCAGAGGTGAAGGAAGGGTTTGGTAATCAGATAAATCTGTGTGTAAAATAAAAGCGGCTGGATTTCAGGTATCCGTTAACTTAACGAAACTTTAATAAATCAATAATATTGTTAATGGACATTAAATACAAACGTGACATTAATAAATGGTTC
>CABFOV010000591.1:115722-131086 GCA_902141375.1 Timema poppense | reverse complement strand
GGGGGGGGGCGGAAGTTAGTATTCAAGAAATGATTTCTATGAAAGATAATCATGCATGTACATGCGCTACAGTAACTTGAGTTAACATTATGAAGAAGGGGAGACTGGCCTCAGTTACAGAGCGATTGCAAAGTAAAGTTATTTAAAATAAATGTGGTTCTGACTTTAGTTTGAACTATTCTTATAATGTTAGTCATTAATTTTTAAACGTAATTATTAAAAACAAAATATTATAATAAAAATAATGTTATCCAAAATCTGCTGCCCTTAGGCCCGTGCCTAGTGAGGCTATAGTGTAAATCAGTTTCTGGCATGGACTCTAATATATACAAAAGTGTGTGTTTTATATTTATCATTTAATTTGATTAGAATTTCAAATACCTTTCTTTCCCCTTGAATCTTAAAGGAAATGCTTAAATGAGTCGAATATTTAGGCTACATGTTGAGACCAGGCTTAGAACTCGGTATCCAGAAGGTATGCTATGTATATTAAAAGTACCCCTGAAATTCTCTATGCAAAGTTGTAGTCATATAAAATTTTAGTCAATACTGTCTTATTTATTGTTTGAACAACTAATTATCTAAAAGAATTCTAGAGTTTGAAATAAACTGCTTTGTTTAACATGTACTTCATTTTCTTCAGCCTCTATTAACAACATTCCCTACTTGGAGATTTCAAAGCTTTTTTGCGAAGAGGGTTGCATCTTAACTTGACACACCTAAGCAGTGTTAGATAGACATTTACTATGCTACCACTGACTTTTTTAATTTACATTCGAGCAGCAAGACTCCTAGAGCCTATTTTCGTGACTAAGTCAAATAGCCTAAGTTTTAAAGGGTTTATAAAAATATGTTTACAGTAAACTAATTCCAGATAAAAATGTTAAATTTTGTGACACTGAAGGACTATTTTTAGAATTAATTAAGAATTTATAGTTTTTGTTTCAACATTATATCTTTAAAACTTGCTGAATAAAACACACATTTTTTAAGATGAGAAATTCTATCTTGACCCATGGTTGCAGCTAGGGGTGGGCCAGCGGGGCGTCTGCCCCAGACGCCGGGTAAGGGGGGCGTAAAGAGAGGGCGTGGAAGGGTGGGTGAAGGTGGTGGCAACGCGCTTATGACAAGTCTTGGTCATCGAAGGTGGAAGCAGTTGAGGCTGTATATAAGCACTTTGATAAAATTATCTCATCTGTCATGTCACCCTGCCTGTTTGACGTGATTTATCCATCCCTACTCTTCCCGAAGAATGATGGCACTTCCCCACAGTACCCGGGACAAACCAGCAATTGACAGCAACCAGAACCACAAAACATACGGTATCCACTTACCTTTCCTCGGTCTCCGTGTACTGAAAAAAAATAGGCTTTATAATAATTTTGAAACAACCACTCACCCCGCTTCAAAATTACAATCCTGCGATTAGATCAGCACTGTGTTGGTATCAAGGAATTGGTCCCTCGATGCTGCCCTCGTAGCTCCTCCGTATTTTGATGCTGTCCTTGTAGCTCCGTCCGTGTTGCTGTCCTCGTCGCACCGTCAATAGTTTCCATCCTCATAGCTCCATCTGTGTAGCTCACTGTCGTTTATTTCCCCGTAAATCTTTATTTCACCATTCCATATTTTATTATGCTCCATGATGAATCCTGGTCATGTAGCACCAAACTTTGTTACGTTCATTTTTATAACATATTTTCAGCCATTAAGTCATTGAAAGTATAGGGTAGTTACTAAAGGATTAAACTTTTATTGCGTTGTCAATTCCTTAATATTTAATATATCATGAATTATGACTTACACCGTTGATATAATGGAAGGAATGGTATATCTAACACACTACACTTGATTAAGTCAATTATAATGGGAGTATATATTGAATGCTTAACAAATAGTATATTATAAATAAAGTCCTCCCCAGGCGTCACAAGGTTCGCCTGAATCCTACCGGATTTTTAAACAAGAGTGTCCGGTTTGCTCGGTCCAACCCTACTTAATACCTCGGTTGGACCGCTATTTACCCGTCATTACCTTCCTACCCTTCTTTACCTTGTTTGAATTTGCACCAATGGAAAAGTGGCAAATTAAAACTGTGAAGGAGGTACTCGAAACTTTTTTGTTTCCCCTTCCTGACGGTTAGGCCGCCGACTAAGTTTCATCATCTTGTTGAGACAAATCAACTGTCATTCTCTAAATATTCAAATATTATAGATAAAATGTTCTTCTCGTGTTTTAAGAACCATTCATTAGAAGTCAACAAGAAAATGAAATCCACCTCTTCAGCGACCACCTTGAGCCTGATTTACAAAAATAGGCTTGAAGAGGGGTACCCAAACATTACACTGGCGTTGAGAATCTCCTTCATACTTCCAGTGTCTGTTGCCTCGGAAGAGGACAACCACACTTTGTTATGATGGTGTGATAAAAATCTTTACTGCAAAAAAAACAAACTTTGAAGATTTTTTAAATGATTTTAAAGAAGTTTGACACGGATGGTTTTGATTTAGTTGTGATTTTTCTTTTATTTTATTTTTTTAGTTTAATACAATATCATATTGACAATGATGGACAAAATTTTGAAACCTAGACTGTTGTCAATTTTTTCTTTTGTAATCATGTAATAAATACGAGTATGATGTAAATTTGTGTTTTATTTCTGAAAATCTTGGTTAAAATTATTAAGTGTCAATAAGTTCAAAATAAAATACGCATTTTCATTCAAAGATGGCCTTAAAAAGTATATTTTAAGGCTTAAATTTAAAAAAATTTACTTACCAGGCCCCACACTATAGTGAGGGCGACAGGTTCCTAGTTTTTCCAGGGTGACAGAAATCCTAGCTGCACCCCTGCTTGATCTCCCATGACATCACAGGTAGGCAACGTCTTTAATTAACCAGAGTGTTGTGTATATACATAAATAGCACAGTTGATTGATTTTTATTCTAACTCTCTACAATAATCTGAAAAATAAGCCAATTTACAGAACTTGCATTATGTAAGTTGTCGCCCTAAGATAAAGAGAGCCAACCAACTCCAAATAGATTCTAAAGGCATACATTTCCTTGGACTCTTTTGATTGGAGGGGTGCCCCCTAAAAAGCCAGCGTCCCTCAAATTGCATTTTGACTGACCTTTATTGGATATCCCCTTCTCCCTCAAAGTAAATTTCTGGATGCGCCATTGACTCATGGTCCCAACATAACATTAAAAATGTGTGGTCTTTCAACGCTTGCAGCATCAGGAAACTTTATATAGTCATGACACGTGTTTCTTGGAATAGCTTCTGTATTTGGGGCTACCATACTCATTTTCTGGTCGTTCTGAGATGATGTATTTTAGAGCGCGATACTAAAGTTGGGTGGTGAAGACTAAACACACTAAACTTGTGGAGGCCATGTGTTTAGTGCCACCCACGTTCCTGCCATGTGGCGTGGAGTCTCGACGTGACAGCAATCAACCGTTCAGACACTGGTTGCGTCTCTCAACAGTTCTTTCTCGCTGACAGCCGGGGCGGGGTGGTGGTGAAAATTCTTTCCTGTTTTTACTGTGATGGCAACATGAAATATGCACACCATTCGTTGTTATGTTCATTAATCGCACCCATACGTGGATAGATACGTCGTCGGTCTTGTTTAATCTGGTATGCCGATGATGGGGGAGGTCGGGAATCGAATCATCGAGTCCTAGCTGTATATACTGTGGTGATTGTTTCTGAGTGGCTTCCCACACACACTCTCTCTCTCTCTCTCTCTCTCTCCTAGAAAATTAATTTGTATTTCCACTACAACTACACCTTCATTTCTACCTCATTTTTGTAAATTTACTTATTAATCTCAAATCTCTCAGCGATATCTCACAATAAAAAAATCACTTCTTTTTTGTTGGTTTCTTCTTAACATCCGTCTGACTATACCCAATTAATTATACTAATGTGATAGGCTGAAGGAAAGTGAAGGAAAGTGGAAATCAAAGAAAATGTACCCTCATTTCCATGAAGGGAGAGTGGGAGACTGTTTAGGGGTGAAAACACTTTGATTTCATTTGGCTGGGACTCAAACCTTGACCTATGCATCGCCATAAAAACCATAGTAACCTACGTGCCCGCCAATGCGGGTGATGTTAGTGTGAAATCACTTGCAATCACACTAATAGTAAACACCGAATCTCTCTTATGTTGCTTGCTATCACACCCCATGAATACTAAAACATGCCCCAGTCAGGATTTGAACCAAGGTATTTCAGAGAATGTAGGTAAATCCCTGAATATCGATACTCTTGACCATGGCCAAGATATGTTGCGTTGTTTGAGATTTTTTTTGATGTGACAGCATGTGTTCTCATAAATGGCTGATAAGGGGTGCTTCAGCCATTCTTATCATTATACAATATTAATATTTTTCTTTGCTAATTTTTATATAAACATCAAATTATGTATTTGAGATTTGGTTGCAATTTGCTACAAGCAACTTTGAATCATCAATATCTGAGTTAACAAAGATGAGATTGATAAAATATAGATTTACTCCCATCTCCAACATCTTTCTTTTCATTTTGTTCAGTTAAATAAACATGCGAAAAATATGTTTATTTTCAATGGGTTCACTCACAACTAAATTTTACTTTTTGTTAACTTTTCAGAAACTTTATCTTTGTTGCCAAATTTGACTTTCGAAACACATAACTAGCTCAGAATTATGTTCACATTCTCTAAAGTTTCCATCCACAAAGTTAAATTCCTGAAATTTTCTTTGGAGAGGAAGGGGGTGGTGCCAAACCCCCGGCAGATGGGAATCCAATCCACCCCCTCACCCATTTGAAAAATTCACATGGGCACTTTTGTGTGACAGTGAAACCAGTGATACGCGTTTCGTACACTCTACTGATTGTCCCGGGGAGCAAAGTTTTCTATGTTGTTCTTGGTCGTGCACTGGATTACCCACGTGCTCAACAGACACACACTTTCAGATATAGCTGCAGTCGACCTCGCTGGTCTTGGGGTAGAGTGCTCGCTTCAGGAGCTGATGCTCGTGGATTCAAACCTAGCTGGAGTCGACGCATTAAGGCCGTCGATCACTAGGGATGTAGTATCCGAAAGAAAAGTATCGATACTGTACTCATTTAAAGTATCGGAAGAAAAATATCGATAAATTCTATTATCGAACGAAAAGTATCGATAATAGTAGGGCATCTGTATCAAAATTTTAATCTGGAAAAATATTGTTTTTTTCAAGTAGTAATTTCAACTTTTGCATAGTAATAATAATTGTATTTTCATATTTATCCAAACAATGAAAATTATAATGGTTTAACCATATTATAATAGGCCTATATTTAGGTCTATCTCGTCTATATTATGTGTTGGAACTTGGAAGGTATGATAGAGAGTATTGTTTAATGGATATTAAAAAAGGTTTTACCATACCAGCTTTCAAAATGTCTATGAAAATTTAGCTGATGGAAATTTATTTAATAGCTAAATATGATTAATAATATCAAGTAAAAAAATACTAGTATTGAAAGGAAAATATCGACATTAGTTAAGTATCGACACTTTTTTCCCATCCCTAATCGGTCCCATGTTGATTGTGGCATGTTAAATAACCCTAGAAGGTATGTGAAAATACCTTTCCCGACAAAATTGGTAGATGCTTTCGCTCTCGCTTATAGAAATTCTCGTGTGCTTATATAATCAGTCAGTTCAGAAAGTGTGCTCTAAATACCTCAACTTGATCAAACTCAGATACCTGCACTGGAGGCCATGTAATGGAATCAGCAAGTTTATTTAGTCTGACTTTATAGTAATGAGGAAGCCGGGGTTTGAATCCCAGCCGAATGTACCCAGATATTGGTGGACCCCCCCCCCTTCCCCCCACCCCAACGTGTTTTCCCTATTCCTCCACGCAAATATGTCAATATTCCCTCTAAATTATACGATCCTCATTCCAACTTAATTTTTGTAATTAAATGTACAGTAACCTCATGGCTTCTTTGGTGCTGACTTACAGTTCACAGCTGACTTCTGACAGTCAACATTTAGGTATATACCTAAATATTGACTGTCAGAAGGTACAGCTGCTAAACACATGTTTATGAAGGTCATTTGGTTCGGCGTAGGGATACAATATTTGGTCTGGTAACTTTTCAAAGCTGTCAGTCAGCACCAAAGAAGCCATGGGGCTACTGTATATAGCCTGGAAGGGTAGTGAGGCACGGCACTAAGAAAAACCTCTTTAAGATATAAGTCTACCTATTTTTATTGGGAATATATGGTGCAAAAACGTTTTGTCATTATAAGCAAATGAATGCTCTGACCCGTATTAGTGTTCATGTGCATCAACTGCAATAGACTAGTCGGGCCACGTCTAGGGGGAGGTGAGGGGAGGGGCAAAGGGAGAAATTGTCATGGGCCTTCATTCCAGGGGGCCATATTTCCTCCAAAAATTATTAAATTCATATACAGTTACTATCCTAAATTTCGCATCAAATAGTGTACAGATAATTAACAGCAATAAGTATTCGCTTAGTAATATGATTCCACTCCAGATTCCTGAAAACCTTAACTTTATGTAATTTAAGATTTACGTTATTCGGGAAATGTGCTGCAGTACAGTATAATACGCCACCATTGTGCTACCGCTGTCAGTTCACAGAAAGCTAACAGTGCAATGGTACAGAGAAGAATTTACTTATGTAACTTAATTTGTTTGCATTTAATAAAGTACAGTTATTTAATGGGTTGATCAATATTCAATAAAATATGAGAAAGTATTATGTACTTAACATAAATCCCTAGTACGTATCAATATATTATAACGGCCTAATGTTGAAATTGAAAAACTGCCGTACAGAAGGGGGCCTCCGATTTGTTGGCCCCGGGCCTCACAATTTCTTAAAACGTCCCTGCTAAACCAGTGGCATTCAACCTTTTTTGGCTCGCGTACCTACATATATAATTTCTCTTAAACTCCGTATACACCCAAAGGTATTAGTGTGTAATGCATGCTATACATATTATTTAATCTACATCTAAAATAAAAATGGCATTCTCCGATTGCATGTCCGTACGTCCGGGTCTCTTATGGCTAACCTTGAATCTGACCCTGATTATTCACGGTTTATCATGAAATTATATTTATATTTGTTTATTTTATGTACCCCTAAGATGTCATCGCGTACCCCAGGTTGAATACCACTGAACTAGATTGTTGTCGATTTGATGCAGAGTCTAATAACAATAAATATATTCTTCGTGACCACAAGTATGATGAGATTTAGACTGGGAGCGTGTGGCAGTCTTGTTGTACTGTTGATATGATATTTGATTCAAAAGGTATACGCTAAATACCCAAGGCCGTAGTTGGGGGGGAAAGGGGGGGAGGGTTCAAACCCTTCACCCCACCTCCCAAAATTTTATGAACAAAATATATATTGCTTTATTTATGGTTCAAACAATATAAAAATTAATGTATAAGTACAAATTAGAGGGCTGTGTTACCATAAAAAAAACATTTCAGGTAGCTTCTAGAGGTGTTTAACATTTAGAATTTCTTCTAGCCTTCGGTAGTTAGGGGGTTATGTTGCCATAAAAAACACTTCAGATAGCTTCTAAAACTGTTTATCATTTATAATTTTTTCTAGCCTCTAGCATTTGGGGAATGTGCCCGCCGAACCCCCCCTCCCCCCTTAAATATATGCTGGCAGCGGTCTTGTAAATACCCCTTGTAATAATAATAATAATAATAATAATAATGATTTTGAGCCTTTTTGACCCTTGAATAGCTTGGTAGGTAAAACAACTCGAACCTGGCGTTGCATTCTGGTGCCGTTTTCTTTATTTTACCTTAAAAAAAACCCAGTATAATTAAGCTTTTCAAGACAAAAGAAAAAAGTATTTCTCCATAAAGGTATTCGATTAAAATAGTTGTATCTATTTATTTTACAAATCGTGAATGATTTAGTCATGCCATCTGTCGTGAAACGTAGCAGACACGGGTCATATTTATTGGAAATTCACTGTCAGGATGGGATGAGAATTCTGAGAAAGCAATTAATACAGCCTTTCGGGTCATCGAATCCCACCTTTACATTTTAAGATGAAACTCAAGACTGTAGCCAGAGGAGAGTGAGGAGGCTTAAAGAGGTGTAAACCTGGCATTCTATAAAATGCCTAGGCTTTCTATTTAATTCCCAAGTAGTTTGAGCAAAGTATGAAATAAATTAGTTTTGCTGTTGTATTTCATACTTTTTGTAAGAACGTTATAGAATAACCACTCATTATATATTACTGAGAACAATAGCTAACCTAACTTTATCTTACCTAACTACCCTATTCTAAAATAACCTAACCTGACCCACTTAAATCCTAGAAATTAGGTGAATCTGCAAGAAAACGGTGCAAGACTTACATATAACTAGATAATAGAATTGATAACATATTCCGGGAATTCAAAAAGACAAAGAACTTGAAAATAAGTATTAAATTACTACAGCAAAACTCGTTTATTTCATACCTTGCCAAAACCACTCTGGCATTATATAAAAAGCCTAGGCATTTTATAAAACTCCTGGATTTCACACATTGTCAGTGGCATATACACTAGGTGCCACGTCCTTCTGCGCTTACAACCCAGTTCCTTATTAGGCTCCTAATCACCCCTGTGGACATTTTTCCAGAAAATGTAACGAACATTTTCATCTCTACTCACAGTCTAGGTGCCACGTCCTTCTGCGCTTACAACCCAGTTCCTTATTAGGCTCCTAATCACCACTGTGGACATTTTTCCAGAAAATGTAACGAACATTTTCATCTCTACTCACAGCAGTAAAAAAAAATATATAGCATACATTACTGCAATCAGTAGTCTACAAGCTTGGAAAGAGTCAAGAGTGAAAACATGATTAAATGTTTTTCAAAGCAGTGGTGCACCCAAAGCGTAAAGATGGGGGTTAAGGAATTGCTCCCTCTTCCTCTAAGTCCGCATAAAGGTATAGTAAAAGCTCATAAAACATTCTAGAGCACAACTATAATACAGAGTACGGAAGATGTGTCGAATTCTAGAATTTTAGAAAGTCTTAAAATCCGCAGCTATCCACATTAGAATAATAATTATTCGATTTGGATAGTAATTATTGTCCCTATCATTCCCAAAAATAGCTTAACTACATTGCATACATTCTCTTTCCCCAAGTAAATTCATGGTTGCGCCACTGTGTCAAAAGAGTTTGATATTAAATGCGTCAAATTTGAGATATTATGAAAATAGGGACCTTTAGAATAAATATTCCTATATTTTCCCATGTAAGAAAGAAAATTGTGGCATACTATTTATGGTTTTAAAAAATAGTTTAAAAAAACATAAACGTAATGCTAAATGGGTCTAAAAAATTGGAATTAAACTTGGAGGGAAAAAATTGTGCTTGTTCAGTGGCTCACGCAGTCATAAAATCAAATTATTCCAGAGTTTTGTATTTGCCTAATCCGAGTTTGTTTCTGCGACGCCCCTTGTGTTTGTAGCTGTCTCGTGTATGTGGTCTATTGACTCGTATAAACTGCCTGTGCGTACTAGACTGAGAAAGATTACACCCAGGATTTATCACTTCCGGCGAACCCGTTCGCAAACATAAGCTGTTTTTACATGGAAACTGGGTTATCAGGGACGATGCGGATCACTGGTTCTCTCAAACTCTCGTTTTATCAAATACTTTCTTTTTTTAACAACGCGTATTCTGTTCAGGCTATACGCATGAATGATAATAATTACTCTAATGAAGTAAGGATGAGGAAGGAAGCATTTTAGAGCTAATCTACGTGCATTTGCTTGATAGGAGAGTGATAAACCATTAAAAACTACCCTCAGTAGATCTGACCGGGATTCGAACCCCAATCTCTCCATCATAAGCAGGCCAATATAACACGAGAGTGACGCCTTAGACCAGTCGGCCACTGAAGTGGGTTTATTATATACTACCTTTGCTTATTTGTATCCGATTGCTCATCATTTGTTCGCAATTTGATTTATTTTGAAGGATTATATGAGTCCCCCCACCCCACATTGGTGGACAATTGGACTAAACGTCAAGCGCATCTAGTCTGGTTTGCTGGTAATTGTGAGTTTGTGGTTCTAATCCCTGCCAGGCTTACTAAGGGTGGGTTTTTCTATAAGGGTTTATCATTCTTTCTCTCTCCACGCAATTGCGGATATAGTTTCTTTAAGCCCTACCTCTCAGCCCTAACCCATTTTTGTTGTAAAATTTGGGTAGCCCGTGTGGCTGCTAAGAATCATCCCAAAAATATATCTATGAGCCAATCATGATCTCAGCTGGTTCTTGGTCGCTCTAAGCTTCCCTTTCGATCTTATTTTGGTCCGCTTTGGCTCTCGCATGGTCTAACGCGTCACGCTCGTGTTGGACCAATAATGGGGAGATCAGGGTTCAAATCAAGGTAGGTGTTCTGGGGGTAGGGGGGTTCCTAAATTGTTTGCCAATTCTCACACAAATGAGAGTACACTTCCTCTAAAATTATACCTTCCCCATTCACATTTCATTAGTGTAATTAATATATGCGTATAGCTCGAACGGGTAATAAAACATGCTGAAAAGCTACCCCCTTATTTTGGCCCGTTTTTACTTCATGTTTGCTAGTTAAAAAAAAAAACCTTCTCTGTTAGATTATACACATTTTAATTACGCTATTCTAGAGTCACGTGTACTTTGTGTATATTAATGTGGATTGGAAGGGTGAGCAAGTTAAGGCCCATATTTTTACAACTTCTCTGCCGACCTCGGTGGTTTTGAAATAAAATGCTCGCGCCAGGACCCGATGTTCATGGGCTCAAACCTAGATAGGGTGGATGGATTTTTCTTGAGCATAAAAATCCGTAGCACACACTCCTTCGGAGAGGAAGTTAAACCGTCGGTCCCATGTCGATTGTGGCATGTAAAAGAATCCTGGAAGGTGTGTGAAAATACATTTCCTGGCATAATTGGTAGCTCCTTTCGCTCTCGCTCATAGAAATTCTTGTGTGCTTATATAATCAGTCGATTCAGAAAGCGCACGTTAAATACCTCAAATAAATAAATTAACGGTTTCTATATCAAAATAACTTCAATGGCCCAAAGAAATAAAGTTTTATTTCCGTAAGACCTAATTTTATAGTTTAGACATTTCATTCAAGAACTATTGAGATTACTGTTTATAAGAAACTAAACTAAACGAATATTTACTGAGATAATTTTATTTTTTATTTTGGCCAAAAAATAGTTTTTTTATTTAAAAAACTGCAATAATGCGGATCTTGTTCCCGCTCTTTTCCACTCAAACTTAAGTGGTTTTCTTAAATCAGGCCAGTTTTTCGGCAAATGCTGTGTGTTTAAATAACAAATATAATTAAAGTATTTGAGTAGAACTTATCTTTACAAGTCCAAGAGGGATGCTATTTTAATTTGAAACTGTTTATATTATATGGCCCAGAGTGAGTAACTTTGAATTATGATAACAAACAAAATTCTTAAACCTACACGAAACACTATGTTTCCATAGATAAACTTTTTGTTTTCATTTCTTTGGGACAACGAAAATATTGATCTTCCTTTGACACTTCTTGCTTACATACTCGGTTAAGGGTTCCGTTTTCGATTAGTGGCCAGGGCTAACTGGTAGTCTAGGGATTAGGTGTCGGACTTCTGTGCTGGGGGTCCGGGGTTCAATCCTCGGACTCGGTACAGATTTATATGATTGCCAAACCCTTCTTTCACCTCTAACAAGACGTGTATTAATCACAACTTGTGAATGAGTGGAATGCCAGGCCTCCACCATTGGTTCGGATCCCACGTTAAACTGTAGGTCCTCCATTTCATCTCACAATCACCCTACCATTACACATTAGCGTAAGTGCGTAGTAAGACGCAGTCCTTATAATTATAATTAGCGGCAAGATTAAAAATGTATCTAAGTCAAGTAGAATATATGTGTTATATATTTTTAGACATTAGAAAGTAAAGATGTTTAATAAACACAAATAATCTTGTTTTTTGTTATTTTTAACCACTTTTCACTACCTGTTTGGGTCATACGCATGTTTATTTACATACGCTTGTGATAAGAATGAGTATTTTAATATTTATAATAAATGTTCCAGTATTTGCTTAGAGGGATAGTGGTATACCGTTTAGGGAAAAACACCTTCATTACACCTGGCTGGGATTCGAATTCCGACCTCCTTGTCTCCGGTGAACCAAACTAAATGAACTTGACATTTAGACCACATGCCCATCGGTACGAATATAATATTGTCGTGTCCATTAGAACAGGTAATGTCAAGATATATTACAACCACGGTGGTGAAGTGCTACATTCTAGCATTTTAGTGCTATGTCGAGGATTTGGTAGACTACACACATTCTCCAGTTAATGTCAAGACATATGGGGCGCACATGTCGCACTAAAATAGTCACAACCAAGAGGGAGAAAGTATCCAGCATCTTATTTAAGGACCACGCATAAAACAGGGCTGATCAAACTTACTTCCTGGAGAGCCATAATTCAATTTGGCTTTATTTAGAGTCTTTATTTTATTTATTTTTTAAAATCTAGTCTTAATAGCCATCCGAATAATGTTACTTGACGATGTTAAAAATATGGGTTAGCAGGTTTTATTGAACATAATACCACATCTAAAAGCTAATTTTGTTCCCACTTAAGACTAAGAACATTTAAATAGATTATATTATAATTATAGTTATATGGGCCATAGCTATGTTAACACATTAGTATATGTGACTTTTTTTTTTTTATCAAATGTTTAGTTTGTTTAATTCAACTTTCTTTCGGTAATTTTAAAAATATTTTTCATTTTAATTATTAATACCAAATAACTTCATTTTTTAAATGCGTTGATGTTTTGTTAATAACTAATTTTGACACAGGAAAAATATATATGTTAACATTAACTACAATACTAATAGTTTAAGTATTATTTTATTTTTGCTTTGCATCTCATTACTCGTACGGGCTATACGCATCTAATTACACCATTTAAATGGGAATGAGGTTGGTAGAATTCTGATAAACTGTAACCGAATTTGCATGGGGGAATAGTGAGAAATAATTTAGAAGCTCAACCTCCCTGTTTACGACTAACTAGATTATATGAAATGTATATTTAGTCCAAGTGCATGCATGCTAGTGCGGCCATACTAGTAGGCCCTAATTAGTCTCTGATTTTAACATAACTTATTGGTTTATGTAAGATCTCTTCTACACTATTAACTTATTTCCTAGTTGAGGACTTTGTTTACCTACCACCTCAAGGCAAGTCAAGGTAGAATTTCCCATTTTAATTAATTTACGTTCTATTCGGCGAGTTTTAAAGATACAACATTGAAACAAAAACCACAAATTCCTAAATAATTCTAGAATAGTCTTACATTGTCACAATTTTTTACCTTTAAATAGTTTTTTATAAACGTATATTTTTTAACGTTTATAACTTAAGCGATTTGGTTTATTCCCTAGCCTGTAGAAATCTTACTGTTGGGATAGAGATTAAAATTGTATGTAGAAGCAATGTCTAGCTAGAATGGAAAACTACTAATTATTTTGAAATGCAAAGCAATGCTATCCATGCGAACATAGTAGAATAATTGTGTATACTCGTCAAAGGAAGAGGGGAAGTGTTTTCAGCATTTAAACTAGGTTTGCTATGGTGGACTATTCCAAATCTTCCACCCCCCTTTCTTTCTATTTATTACATTTATGTATAAGTGTGATAGTGCTAAGAAAGCTTAGGTCCGTCAAATTAAGATGCAACCCGCTTCTCAAAATACCTTCGAATATATCAAGTAGGTAACGTCGTTAAAGATCATTGATTTATTTTCATCTAGCCGTTTTACCCATACTTCGGACTAGTAAGGCACTATAAAACAAATGGTAGCCGGATATTGAAGATTTTAGTTATAGTTTTGATGGGGCATAGACTACCCATGCAAATACTGCCATAGAAACATTTTGTAACATAGATCAGCGCGGTTCTTCAACTTCTAAAATAGAAGCAATTATTTTTGCCTGAACACGATAAGAAAATAATTAAAACGAAATAAACCCACACTGTTGGGAGAAATGCAGTGTGAAAAAACGTAGCATCACGTTCCACCAAAGATGATCACTGTTCACCGACCTTTGTCACCTAATGTTATAAATGTAGCCAATTGGTGGTCTCTAGATTTGCGGTCAATTTTTAACTAAACCCAAATTTTTATAGGATGCCCACTTTCAACCACCAACATAGATTGAAAATCACTAACATTTGACCGTCTAGAAATCTGTATTATTTGATTTATTAATTATAAAGTGCGTCGAAATTTTATCAAAATTTTCCATTAATACCTCCTTCTAGATGAATGTATTTTTACAGTATTAATTACACTGACTATTGATGTAAATACAATTGGGTTTTTTCCCCTGCTATTTTGGCAACATGAGTTTCCAGGTTTCAAATAATGAACTTCCTATTAAAATTATACTGTATATAATCGCAATGCTAATGAACCCTCTTTTCGATATCTTTTAATTTTGTGATTGATTATTTTTAGAGTACCATTTCTGATGCTTATAAAAAAGAAATCAAATTTTATATAACACTGTAAAGTTTTTCTTCTGTCAATTTAAAAGTTTTCAAACCCCAAACCCTAATTTCTTGGATTTCCATTTCAAAATTTTAAAATTTGTATACTTAAATGGTTGACAAAATTCAATATTCCGCCATGCCGAAAAGCTAATTTCCTATTAGTGTTGAAAATTTAAAGCATGTCTAATTCACTAGAATTACATTTTAAAAGTTTTAACTCTCAGATTTTTATGGTTATATGGAGTAATTCTTCTATCTGATTGCTAAATATTTTTGAAATTTTAGAAAATTTTAACTCCCCTCATTTTATGTATCCACATTTTGATATTTTATTATTTTAGATTTTTCTCATATTTCCAGTTTATCTAAAAGTAATATAGATTTTACTAAACCAGGGAATAGAACCGGAACCAGAACCAGAATTGATAGCCAAAATTAACAGTTACTAAGGAACTAGAAGTAGAACCGGAACTTTAAAAATAAATGTGTTAAAAACCAGAACTGCAATTAGAATCGATATATATTTATTAGGTTCATAAAGGTATTATTATTAGCACCGCGTTTTACTACCCGTTCGGGATATACGCATTTACGCTAATGTGTAATGGTAGGGTGATTGTGAGATGAAATGGAGGATCTACAGTTTAACGTGGAATCCGAACCACGGTGGAGGTCTGCACTCCCCACATTCATAAGATGTGAAAATACACATCTTGTCAGAGGTGAAGGAAGGGTTTGGCA
>CABFOV010000591.1:101354-115106 GCA_902141375.1 Timema poppense | reverse complement strand
ACACACACACACACACACACACACACACACACACAAAAACTTTATGTTTTATCATTTAAATAAATGCTTTATTTATTTTTGTATTCAATTATTTTCTTTCGATAGTGAGTTCTACTTAACAATAGAAATGTTAACGCCCCATTTAAAATATTTTATGTCAAACGTTTATTAACCCAGAAAACATAAATTATTAACCAACAAGTTATTAAAATGTTATAAGTAATTCAAAACTCTCTTGAACAACCCATATTTTAAAGCTTACTCTTTGTCGTTGTGGCATACACTTAATGGAGCTGTACGCGGTGTTTTATTTCTATTTGTGCAGGCTACAGTCTCGTTCTTTTCGCGTTTTCCCTGCAAGTTTTCACTCATGAGTGACAAAATGCCACGGACAATGTCAAAGAAAGAACAAACGGCTAATGTAAACTTTGTTCTCGAGGTAGAAAATCACCACAATTTTGAACCACACCTTTTTTTTTCCAAAATCCGGATGAACCCAAAATTGTTTTCGGGTCTTCTTAATCGCTTTTAAGTAGATGTAGCCAACAACCAGGTCCTTATCAGATGACGACATTCTCGCGACTGATATAGGCCCCTTTCACATGGTCCGGGTGCTCGCCCGTCCAGAAATTAGCCCGGACAGCCAGCGCCCGGATGATCTCTTCACACGATAAACCATATGTATCCGGGTGTCCGAGTGTCTCCCGGATCCGGACCTTTTCTCTGTATTATAAATTGATGGCAACTCTAGTTAAAAATATGTTTTTATACAGCTGTCCGCATATTTGTAGGAAAATTTATGTGTGGACCAAGCATTACACGCACGCCGTTATAAAAGAAGTGGAAAATTAAGTTGTTTTGGGTTTTGTTTTTTTTCATACATAGACTTTGTTTATGTAATATATTGTCATGTAACAAAAATACTAATGAACACAAATAATTTAATTTGTTTCACTTTCGTAGCAATTAAAGGAATTATCTTAAACTTAACCAAATTCTTTCCTCTTCCCATCATCCAAAATCTGGCTTCAGTTGGCCACAAACATGTTTCCACTCATCTCTTGTTTTATTGTGATCTTTGTACTCTCCAATAGCTTTGTCCTCGTATTTCTGGTTTTTCCTCTACTATACTAATTAGCGTTTTCAGGTCTTCTTCTTGTTCTTTTGTCTTGTTTAGTGTGGTTACTGCAAACTATTCACTCCTCAACAAACCTCAACGGCACACCAAGAGACCACTCGGATGAATAAATACCTGGATCACGTGAAGGTATTCATTGCAGACTGTGATCCGCTAGAGCTAAGTCCGGGCAACCACCCGTCCGAGACTTGGGAGGCTTGTAGCAGGGGGATCCGGGCGATCTCTACGCTCGAACGGAGATCTGCCCGGGTCCGGATGGCGGTCTATGTATTTATATCTGTCCGGGAGTTCGCCTGGCATCTAGACAAATACAGAGAGAAGGTCCGGGAGACACTCGGACACCCGGATACATATGGCCTATCGTGTGACTTCATCCGGGCGCTGCCCGTCTGGGCTAATTCCCGGACCGTGTGAAAAGGGCCAAGTGGACAAGAAGCGGGGTTACCTATAGTAAGTGACCAGTTACTCGCTATATATCACGTCGAGTTAGTTTTTTAGGTGGACGAAGGGCCTACCCTTCAGTTTTAATTCATTTTAAGATCGTTAACATCAGAAACATTATCGAATGAGATACGAACAATAATAACAGTGATTTAAGTTCTTCTCACACAGTTTGAAAATTCAATGCAAAAGTATATCACTTATATTGGGATTCCCTAGTCCTATGTGGAGGAAATATGTTAATACTTCATAACCAGAAATTTTACCAGAAAGTATTATGGTTTGGGTGGAAATTTACCAGATAATATTCATTTTTAAAGATTTAATGATGGATCAGCACCAAAACAGACAGTTTAAGCAAACAATGTTGTTAAATAATGGTAACAAACAATAGTAATTAACAATGTTTTAGAAGTGTTTATTTTTGAACCTTTTCTATTTAAATGTTTAGGCAAATAACAGTGTTAGATAACACTAAACTTGCCGTTGAAGAGCATTAAAAACCGAAACAAATATGTTTGCAGGATAGGTATAATGTTTTTTCTTCTTTCAATTCTTCATGAACTTCATAGCTATGCCCACGTCTTTTAAATAAACATATTGAAATTATTATTCACGAAAAGCGGTTTTTAAGACATTAATATTTTAAATAATCAAACCCACTGGCGACATTCTAGCTAAATTCTTAAAAGGCAGTACTGATTTCCTGTCCTATCTAATATGCCATCAGAACTATACTTTGATTTTTCTATGAATGGAAATTTAAAGCATCTCTTAAGAAATACAAACAGATTTTTTGCGGTCAACATTTATACAATTTTACTATATTATTAGCTTTATTTTATAGGTATTGTTAATATCGATCAAAAGTGACAGCTGCTTAGGTCTTGACTTGAAGTATGAATACGTAAAAGTAGATCCAGTAACTTTTACTAGCTGTTAGATATGTTCATTCGTAAGAAAATTGGGTTATGGCCCTACGCGCTTTAATAAGGATTCATCCTTAAACTACGTAAGGGCTTTTTTATAGGGGGGGTGGGGTTGGCCTTAATATTTTCTTAAGTTTTCTTAAGAAAGGGGGTGGGGGGAAGAAGGATATCATAATCCATCTCTTACAGAACCTAAGTTTTTTTTACCAATCTTTATGACGAAACAAAATTTTAAAAAATTCAACCAAATAAATTAATGATAAAATTTCTGCGTATAACCCGAACGGGTAGTAAGACGCGGTGCTAATAATAATAATAGTGATAAAATTTCACTTATATTTCATTTACTTATGTTGTGTTACACCTAATTTTATTGCAATTTAAGTATTCTAAAATTTCATATCACTCTCTTTATTATCAATCTTCATGTCTAAAAATAATTAAACTATTATTAAAATAATCTAATTTACCAAATTGTAAAAAATTACACTCTGCGCTCTTAATTTGACAACAGTGACATGAAGATCAGTTTGATAGTTTAGTTTTAAAATAGCTAATTTTTTTTTGTATATTTAAAAAAGGAAAAACAATTTTACTGGTATAAATTATTCCACTGGTATTTAAAGAAGAATACAGAAAATTGCACCCCGATGCTACGACTGGTTTGAGCTGTATTATAAAATGTTCATAGGAATTACTAATTACATTAATGGGTTATGAATTAGGAAAGTTGAATATAAAGGTAGTGAACCCGCATTTGCGTTTAGGGAGAGTGGAAAACCACCCTTATTTCACCTGTGCTAGGTTCGAACCTCCATCTCCCCGTCCTCGGCGGTCTTGCTCAACACGAAACTAGTACGTTAGCTAACTACGCCACCAATGCGGGTACATTTTTGAAAATTGAATCCATTCAGAAGTTATTTGGAGTTTGATTTAAGACCCCCTTTCAGCTTCATGTTTGATTTCAGAGGATTGGAAATGTATTTTGGGGATAAACGCAAACTTATTCCAAAAGGGGTAAATTCATTCCAGGATGGTAAGGCCCCCTTGTTCCCAGTCCGGTTTCACCGCCACCCATCATAGTATTCGTTTGGTACGAAATAATTTGTATTTTCTAGCGAAAATGGGTTCGTTAGCTCCATCCCTACCCCCAATAATAAAGCGTTATAGATACCTTTGAAACCAATATCGCTCTTTCAAATTAAGCGTTGTAAGTCTTAATTAAGGTTCAAGCCCCTCCAAAACCACCCGGGATGGAACCAAGCTCTCCAAGATCTTCATTTGACCCTTCTAACCACTCGGCCACAGTGCCGACAAAATAAGCGTTTGTATTCCCCCATTTGTTTGTGCATTTTATGAAGCGTGGAGCAAGTTTTAACTAAACAGTGTCAGGAAAGAGGTCAAGTGACAACTGTCTTGTTACTCTTTGTCTGTGGTCAGGAGTTGTCACTTCTCAGCGCTGACCTTGATATTGTGTGGTTTTTAGGGGGAAGGGGCACGTTTCTCACGCCCATCCGATGACGTCACGGCCCACGATACACCGTGACACGCGCAACAAGGAGCTATGTACCAGTTATTACTCTCATCATACAATCACTGTTCTCATCGTCGGCAGAGGCCAATAAATCTCCATTCTTGACCACAGATTGACTGTCGGCTATCTATTACAATTAAAAAAAAGCCTAGAGTTTATTTTGCGAGGCTTTTAAATCACACGTTCATTTTGCCGATTAGGTTAGGCAAGCGCTTAGCATGCTTGACACTATGCCAGGGAGCAATGGTTTGGTCCCGACTTGTGGCACTGGAGAGTGACTTCTCGCAATAAACTATATAAAAACATATCAAATGTCTTGGCAAACGCTTGTAAGATTCACAATTTAGGGTAGTCGGTGATTATCCTACTAGCCACCCCATTTAGTAACTGCCAGATGACCTTATTCGATGGCCGCATGGTCTAAGAAGGTGTCACTTTCGTGTTATGCAAGACTGCCGATGACAGGGAGAATGGGGTTGGAATCCTGGTTGGGTGGTTTTTCAATATAGTTTTCCACTCCTCCTCCACGCAAATATGGGCTCACTTTCTCTAAACTCACCCTTCCTCATCCCTGATTCACTAGCGTAATTATAACATATATGTACCTGAACAGTTAGTAATACGCGGTGCTTAAAAAAAACTACCAGCCTACTATTTTTTTCTACTAAAATCAGGATATAGCTACTATTTAAATGTTACATAAAAGCAGTGGCGGCTCGTCACTTTAGAAGCTGGAAGGCGCATCCTGTTTAATTCAAAAATTATTTCTAAATAATATATTTAAAAGAAGACACAAATTTCGGAATATGTTTTGTTAAATATTCATTTAGTTGAACTCAAAAATTAATATCACAAACAACATGCAAAGATAAAAAAAATAAACTCCTCCCAAAGGACGTGGATGGGTTGTAGAAACTCTGTAGCTGTGTAAGGTGCATAAATATTTAGGTATATATGTTTTCACTTTGTTCCATACAAAATTCAGGACATGGCCTACCTAATGAATAATAACTTTAAGAGGAACTGGGGATTCGTGGGGATGAGGGGCGCGTGCCCCCGCGCCTTAAGGACGAGCCGAGCCGCCCCTGCATAAAAGTGCGTGTACACCGAAGGAACATTAAGGAACTTTTTTGAATCCTTCCATGTTTCTAAAGTGTTCTTCAACGTTCCATTAAGTTGCAAAATGTTCCTTTATGTTTCCAGTTACAGAAACAAGAAGTTGCTGGTTGTTGCCTGTTTCCATGTGAAGTAGTATTATCAAAATAATCGACTGGAACATTGTGTAAGCTGCTCTAGCTGGAAATTATTATTGCCATGGTAGTGACAGCCGAAGGTTGCGATTTGGAGTCTAAACGTTTCCTTTGAGCAGGCAACATGTCATTAAATAGAGTAATGACATATTGGTACCATTAATGAAATTCTACTAAAGTTTGGAATGTTTATAAAATCCTACTGGCAAAATATAAATATTGAAACAGAAAAAAAAGATACATGGTGTAGATTTTGTGAGATTTCTACTAATGAAGATGTAAGAGCAGTAAAAATATAAATTACGAATATGATACTTAGTTTTACATAGAACGCAAAAAAATATCGTTTACTAAATAATCTGGAGCTGGTGCATTATTCACTTCAAAATGGCTCGCCTAAAATTAAGTGATATTTCTTGCGGACAACAACAAATCTCGTGGTCTAACGCGCTACTCTCGCAGTAGACTAGAATGCCGATGACGAGGAGATTGAATTTCGAATCTTGGTCGGGTGTACTGAGTGTAGTTTTTTCACTCAACCTCCACGAAAATGTAGGTACATTTCCTCTAAATATAACCTTCCTAATCCCTAAAATTGTTAACATAAATAGGTCGTACATAAGTGTATAACCAAGAAGGGTAGGAAAAACGGGCCGCTAACAAAAGCTCGTAAGTGTGCTGAAAAAAGGCTTAATGAAACACAGTTAAGTTGGTTCATAATTTAAAATAAATAATATAAGACGTTGATTGTGCAACAAGGTCTTCCACATTGTCGTACCACATCTTGACTGAATGAGTGGAGACAATTTGTTCGCTCAACAAAGCGAAACATCAACAACCAGAAACAAAACTGAAATGTTCCTCAAGTTGAGTTGCACCGGTGGAGACAAAATTCAAAACTAATTACTAGAGCTGGGATTTTCCTGTAGTATTATAAATCAAAATATCTACTGTATGTAAATATGTAGTAAAAATTAAAATACGGTGAAATAGATAGTTCACTATGTTTATTTTTTATAACAAATATATTTAACATCATAATTATAAAACAAATATTTTAACAAGCAAGTAACATTTACCATGTTTCAATGTGATTGGCACATACATTGAAGGATTATTTGTACTTTTTTGTACAATACACACTATTATATACATTTAAATGTTTTCTAGCGTCATTTCTCAAACATAATACTATACTTGTGGGCATTGTTTTACCTTTCCGCGTTACAGGATATCACTAGGCGTTTTTAACAGGGGAATTTTCTTTGGAGAAATTTCCTAAGGGGGATCTACATAATTTTCTTTAAGAATATGGCCCACACTGACAAACGTTCAATATCCTGAATTTATATTTGACATCGGCTGCAACTTAATAGAAACACTTTAACCAGTTTTGCCTTGCACAGCACTTAGCTTTTCAATTTAGTGTTTTCTATTATACCCATATATTCTTTTAGTGGAAGGTCAGTCGTTTGATACTCTCATCCAGTCGAAGTTTCTCCTGATAAATGCAGTTGAACAGGCCACATTTTGATCACTGAATGTATTTTGAGTCACTCACATAATATCGCACATTCTCGGGCGAACATATCTACTACTTGACTTCACAACTCCAAAATGTCCAGCGTAGAAGTTGGCTGCATTTTTATATGTTCATTTGTTCATAGACCAGCAGTGCTGATCTTTTTGAAAAAATTATTAGAAAAATCCATCCCATGGCTAATTGTGAACAGACTTGTTTGTGGGGATAGAAGGTATGTTCTTGTACTTAGAAGAAAAACGCTGGACTACCTGAGCTGGATGTTACTCATTTCAATAGTTCATTGGCACATTTCTTTCAACTGTAATATCCAACAAATATTTAAAAATTCAACAATTTGCAAATAATAGACAAACAAAGTATAAAATCACAAAACCTGTAGTTTTATGGAAAATAATGTGAAATATGTAAAATTATGTGAAATGAAAATCAACTATAACAGCCCTAATATGGTAATTCGTTGACATTTATATTTTATAAGCATCTTTAAATGGCAAGGAATAGATAGAACATGTATTTACATAGAAATCACAGTCCTACTAATTACGGCTTCATCTTGTAGAGTGTAGAGAGTAATTGATCGAGGCAGTGAGATGGCGGGATTGGGTGATTTATAAGAGGCGCGGTCCCTTTTAAGAATAATAGTCGAGTGAACATAACAATACGCGCTTACACCGGCCTCCCTAATCAAGAGTCTACAGTCCTTGTAATATCGGTTGTGTGGTTGTTGAACTCGCTCGGAGATGCATGGAGACAGATGGCCTGTGAGAAGTACAAACACTGTCATTGTGTGCTGCTGTGGATCTGGGAACAAACTGCAAACCACAGAGCGGAGATTGAAAGGACTAATGTTTGTGTTCATTTCAGTGGAATTAGTATGTTGTTTATTACTTTATTAGTAGGGCTCAGTGCCGCGTCGGTGGTCACATGGACTACTTGTTTTAAAAGTGTCTTACTACATGTTCAGGTTATAGGCATTTGCACTAATTACGCTATTGAGTTAGGGTTGAGGAAAGTTGACTCTAGAGGAAGTGTACCCGCATTTGCTTGAAGGTAGAATGGAAAACCTTTTAGGAAAAAACTCCGTACACCCTACCAAGATTCGAACCCCGATCTTCCTGTCATTGACAGTCCAGTATATTTCGTGAATGATGCCTTAGACCATGTTGCCATAGAAGCATTTCACATGGTGTACTAACGCATCACTCTCGTGTTGGACTGGATTGCCAATGACAGGAACATCAGGTCTTGGTGTACTGAGGGTGGTTTTTCCAAAATGGTTCACACTCCCTCCCCGCAAATGCGATTTCATTTCCAATAAAGTTCTACATTCCTCATTCCTATTCCACTAACTTAATTATTGAAGTAGGGCTCGGATGTTTATGTCCTAAGAAATCCGTTAAATATGAACTCAAATATGCCTTTTGAAAGATAAACAAAATCTTTTAGAAATTAAAATATCCTCTAAAATTATAGGCCTAATTATGTTGTTTTTTCAAATATATTATACATTGACTAAAGTATCCTGAAAACCTAAAATCATATTATAATCATCTTCATCAATTATAATTTGCTAAAGACAAATGGGTATACAAATATTATTCATTTTTTCATTGCAAACCCATCTATTGGGCAGTCATTATGCTACTATTGAAATATAAAATATTTCTCGCTATTCATTAATGTATTTATAAAATTCTTTAAAATATCCACTATATATGTAATTAGGACAGCTTAAAACATGTTATAAACATACAAACCATACTTATAAAAGTCCAGTTTGATAGTTGAAATTATAATAAAATCAGTAACGTGTCCAAAGGTGCACTCAAAACGGTGTAAGGGGGGAACAGGGAATTTGTCTCCCTCCCTGTCCTCGCCAGACAATAAATAATATTAATAAGATATAAAAACATGGTCAGTACAAATGTAATACAGAGCACTCCAACCTTTCATGATTCGATGACCAATCTTCAAAATGCAGCAAACACATCGAGCCGCAAGAAAAATAATAAAGCGATTATGATGGTAATAAACAGGACAAACTTTTAATTTAAAACCCTTAATTATTACTAGTTTACAGGTAAAATTCAGTAATATAATTACTATACCAATTAGCTAGTGAGCCTTTCCTTGACTGGGATGTTTTTCATTGATGCAGTGCGTATAACCCGGACAGGTAGTGAGACACGGTGCTAATAACACATTGATGCAAATCAAGGTTACGCCTTTTTCTATTATTTATTTTAAGCCCTGTTGAGATTCGCGAGCCATAATAAAACGGGTCGTGGTCCGTGGTTTAGATTTTAGACCACATTGATATAGAGCACTGAATATATCACATTTATAGCTATGTTTTAAAACCAAATTCCAGATATTAAATTTGTTCGACACTTTAGCTCAGTCAGTGGCGTATCTGTCTACTAAGCTAAGGGTTCCAGGTTCGATTTCTGGCATGGCAGCAAAATTTATCAAGTGAAATGAGAGTTTACCCTTTCACAGTGATGAATTAACGGCTGTGGGCTGGGTGTTTTGTCTGTTCTAGATCTAAGTTAGTTTTTATAAGTCCTTTGCTGATATAATCATTCGGTTCAGAAAGTGCTCGTTAAATACCCCAAATAAATAAATTCAAAAAGTCTACCTCTCTGCATGTTAAAAGTTACTCCTAAATTCACAATAAAAAAAAAAGTAGAACAAAATTAACATTGATGCACTACTAACCTAACCCTCCCCTCATTCCAACCCCACCAATTACATTTCTGGGCGCGCCACTGGCGTATCCACCCAGCTTGCAAATTGGTCGGGTAGAATAGCTTGACATCACTTGTTAGAGGGCGCCAAAAATATTTGTGAGTTGGACACAGGGCTGATTTTGATGCATTTAACTGTCAGAAAAATAGAGTCAAGCGTTAACCTGAACAAAATTTATACATAAGCAAACTCTTAGTGGTACATTTAATCTCAAATGGATCGTTTTCAGTACAGTATGTATTGTAACAATTTGCTATTTAAAATATAATAATAAAATTGAAAATGTTAGAGACTATAAAAAAAAAGTAGAATGGTTGACTCAGAAAACGTGGAGAATAAAGAATAAAGTGTACAACTTGATTCAAAGATTTCTCTCAAATTAAGTGTGAAAATGGTGTCCATCCACAGAAACGTGCACGTAATTCAATATTTTTCAGGGGGTGATAGAATCATGAATCAAATATTATTTTAACTCTCAATTGTTTACTATGGTAATTTAGGCTAGTTGCTGTCTCCTCATATTTTGAACTTTATCTTTCAGTTCAAAAAGTTATTAAATATATTTTTTCGTGTCATACATCAAGGGTTGTGTTCTACTAAATGCGCACTCGGGTGGGACAAAATGGGCATCTGGCCTTCCCACCCACACACCAATATCTTAAATAATTAGATAAAACCTCAAATCATGTGACATTCAGCTATACTATAGAGTAATATCAAATTTTAATACGAGATATACTTAATATTTAAATTGTACATGTCAAAAGTTCCTCTAAGTACATTATATGTCCCTATCATGGCGTAACCCCCCTTCGCCCCTCCCCCTCCCATTCCCATACCCTTGCTCCCCGAAATAAGCTTCTGGGTGAGCCAGTTTAGACAGATTGTCTACATTTTAACTGTGGGCAGATAAATACAATTTTATATTTTTGTCAATTATTACTTTACGTATATTTTCTGTGTGTTCTAAAAGGTTATATAAGCAATTTATTTAAATCTACTTGATGATTTGCAATATAGATGATATAGCTGGTCTGTGAAGAGCGGCATTTCAGCTCTGCCCTATTAACGATTTGATGACAAACACAAAAGTCAGACCATAGATACCATAAAGTTTTATACTCTCAGAATGGGAACAAACCAGTGTGTAAAGTGATGCCCTTTAGATCCCCACTGGAAATCGAATCCAAGACCTACAGAGCAGTAGGTAGACGTTCTATCGAACTGCCCCGAGTTGTCTTACCACAGTACTGCCTTGTTTACATCTAGTCTTGGAGTGGCAGCCGCAGACAGACTTTTAGATACAATCCCGTCATCCAAGGTCATTGAAAGATGCACGATGCACTCCTTCTCCGGGATCGAACGTCCGATACCTTAATTCAATCGGCAATGGGTTTATCCTGGGTTGGACTTCCTGCAAGACTGAAAAGTGTTTCAGCATTTAAACAGAATATTTAAAATTAAAATACCACATTAATCGGCTGGTGGAGGGAAAGGGTATTACGTTTTTCCTAGAGGTTAGTTAGTTTGCAAGTCGTATGCTAATATAATCAGTGACTCAAGTGACATCAAATACCCTTATTGAAATATTGTTTTGTTTTGGACGTCTTTAGATATGAAAATTGGTAATGCATCTGAGTATTTTAGTGACTGGGACCGCACTTGTAGTGAGCTCCAAATAAATCACTTCTATCTCTCTACTTTCCGCACCATGTGCAGACTACAAAATTCGTTCCAACCAAGATTAAAACCCGTGTTTCTCATGCAAAGGGGATTGCACACAATTTTACACTCAACTCCTCAACGATCTCGACTATGGGACGTATTCTTAGCACAATGAGAGGTAATTAGAATGGTTTTCCCTTTTAATTTAACGGGGAAATACGTATACCCCGAATAAGTAGAAAGATGCGGCTAAAAAATAAAAGCAGGGAAAACCACTCGAGATATTCAAGAATGCCTTCTAAAGAACGGGGCCGTGACTGAAGCAAAATCAGATGCTAAGAGCAAGATTATTAACGTGCCAATTTATAGAATAAGGAATGAGAAGTATAAGAAAAACCGCACTCTCATTTGCCTGGAAGAGATATGTTAACCGTTACGTTAGTTCAGTACACATGGATACTTCTAAATTCAACTTGTCTTTCATACTTTATCTTCTTATCACTGTCACTATTTCATCCCTTATCTGTCTACCTATCTACGCCTCTCGCTTTCAACCCTTATATTTACACCTCTCTTTTCTGTACATATTTGCTTTATACTTATAATCGTTTTCTTTCAAACACCTTTCATTGAACTTTTTTACCTTTCTCCTTCATCTTTTTTTGTCTTTCTCTATCCCTTTCCATCACTATTCCTCTTTTTATATTCCTTTATATAAAGACATATCGACCTCATTCAAACCTAAAATGAATAACTGGCCATTTTTTTAACGTATTTTTGTATTATGCTTTATATACTCGTAATTTAGATTTCTTAGCCTTTGTTGGAATTAGCACAGAAGTGTTTTCAGTGATGGGTGTCATTGCTGATATTAGGAAGGAATCAAAATACTGTGAAAGATGGCCATGTTTTAATCATACATTGTGAATTCTAAAACGTTTTGTATACATAGAACACATATACCCGATTTTCTTACGAATTGACCTTTATAGAATCTTTAAAAAATACAAACAGGTTTTAGCTGCCAACATTGCATTTTAATATTTTTGTTAAAGTATATCCACCAAAAGTGGCAACTGCAGATCCCTTGAATACACAAAGTAGAGCGAACTTTTCCTAGCTGCCATAAGCTTCTTCCGCGATAATTGAGATATAGCCAGGAGGTTCTTCTCTTTTTACCACTTCTACATAAAGAAACCAGGTTCTGATAAATGTCGTCAAACAGCAACTAAAGACTAAGTATGAGACTCGTTGGGTTTATCTACTCGATAAAAAAAAAGTTCAGACACTTGACTATTATAATCGAACTAGGGTAGAAATCTTCTAGGGCCACAACCTTTTTAAAGTACATACAAATTATAATTTTTAGCATTTATATTATGATCATGGGCGCCCATAAATGGCTAATAAGGAGGGCTTCCTCCCCCCTTATCCCACTGCAATATTTACTTATTTTTTTGTTAATTTTTATGAAAAAAAATCAAAATTGTATACTTGTTATTTGGTTGCAATTTGCTCCTAACAACTTTGAATCATCAATATCCTAGTTAACAGAGATAAAAATTATAAAATGTAGATTTAATCCCATTCCCTCTTGAACAGACTTCTTTTCATTTTTTTCTGTTCAATAAATTTATGAAAAATATAATGTTTCTTTTCAATGGGTTCAGCTACAGCTACATTTTATTTTTCGTCCATTTTTCAGATTTTTGTTGTTGGGAAAATTGGCTCATGAAACTCATAGCACATAATTATGTTCAGCTGCTATAAAATTACCTGCCACAAGGTTAAATTCCTGAAATGTTTTCTCGAGGAGGGAGGGGGGTTGCTACACCCCCATCAAAAGGGACACCAATCCACCCCCCTCCCTCATTTGGAAAACACACAAGGGCGCCCTTGAGTATAATCAGATAGAAAGGGATCTAATAAACCAATCTAAATTACTTCATGTAATATTTATTTAATATGTATTACGTAAATAATTGGCTGGATATAGATCTAACTAGCTGGTGCCTTAACACAAGATAATCTAGTCTAGCTTTAACTATTAAGTGACCTTCAATTTTCGAGAAACATCAAGGTTGTATATTAAACGGACTATAATCTAGTCTAGCTTTAACTATTAAGTGACCTTCAATTTTAGAGAAACATCAAGGTTGTATATTAAACGGACAAGGACGTGTCCGAACCATGACCTCCTACAGGGGTGACTTACACTGGATATCATAGCTCAGAGAACTGCACGGTTAATATTGGGAAACAGCGTGGTCATTGTCTAGTGTTTGCGGGGTCAATATTCTCTCAAATATAAGACAAGTTTCGCAAGCTGTTTAGTCGAGGTTGCCGATAGTTCTTACCCCAGCACCACCACCTTCAGAAATAACTGAGTGCGAAGATATTTGGAAACAGTTAACTGAGAGAGACAGACAAGAAGCTTTTTCTCCATAAGACCTGCATTTCCCTCATCAATTATATATATATATATATATATATATATATATAAT
>CABFOV010000591.1:32730-96260 GCA_902141375.1 Timema poppense | reverse complement strand
GAGAGAGAGAGAGAGACAGATAGATAGTTGCTAAGATTACATTTTATTGCATACATTAATTTATTATTTTAAATAAATACTTGCACTGATCCACCACCTAATATTTTAGTAAAATTGGGGCCTCAGAATTAAATGAAGTTTATCAACTAGCACCCATCGGTGAGAACACGGTTTAAATTCTAGGCTCGTTTAGTCTGGTTTTCTGGCTATGGGGAGGTTGAGGTTCGAACTCCGGTCGTGTGGGCTAAGGTTCTACTTTCCTAAATAGTTTCTCACTCTCTTCCCAAGTAAGCTGTTAGCATATTTTTTCTAAATTTTATCTTCCTCAATCCTGACCCAATATTGCACCTAATCAAAATGCGTATAGTATGGTAATACGAGATTGTATTAGTAACAGGTTACGCTACTTAGTTACACGAGCTGTTAAATATATAATATACATAATTACACACACTTATAACAAAATAAAATTATACTTTTATATCAATACAATCCTTTATTTGTTTACAAAGATTCAGAAAAATAGTAATTATCTATTGCTATTTTGAAACTTTACTAGCTGCTCAATATCAGCGTATCTTTGGAAAGAAATGTTTCATTAATTTAGAAAAATAGTCCCCTTCCCTGACATTGTCATATAGTGACTACTCTAGTGGCTCAAGTGCCGTATGGCACTGGGAGGAAATGCTCTATTCTCCATAACTGACCCGAATTGCCGCGTGAAATCCACCCTATGACGTTTACTCGCTGGATGTCCACTCCACTCAAATGGACAGGTTCCTGCACGACAGTGTTGCCTAGTCGCTGACATGTACAAAGACTGTCGTCCTCTCGCGAGTATCTTACTGCCATGTACTACGACTGTCATTCTCTAACCAGTCTTACTGACATGTACTATCGATTGTCATTCTCTAACGAGTCTTACTGACATGTACGAAGACTCATTCTCTAACGAGTCTTACTGACATGTACGAAGACTGACGTCCTCTAACGAGTCTTACTTACATGTACGAAGACTGTTATTCTCTAATGAGTTGTACTGACGTGTACGAAGACTGTCATTCTCTAACAAGTCTTACTGACATGTACGATGACTGAAGTCCTCTAACGAGTCTTACTGACATAATATATAATGTATGTCGTCCTTTCAAAAATACCTCTCCTCATTCCTACCCCACTAGATTTTTTTGAAAAATAAATTTAATATTTAGTAAGGAGCGAGAAAGAGGATTAAATATAAGAAACAAGAAGTTAATAAATCCGTATTTGTGCAACCATTTAATTATTTCAATTATACTTGCACAATATAATATGTATCTATTTAACCTTTAAATATATTACATTATTTTTGTCTTGGTTAATTCTTTAAACACTAATACATCAAGTTCACTTCTCAATAATTTATTCTTTGCCTATTAATCTGTTATAATACATTTTTGTTAATGGTGTCTACCATTAAGTTTTCAATTCTAATTTTAATATGTTTATTTTATCAACAAGGGTTGTTTCACTTTCTTCTTATGTTCTGTATTATTGTACATTATTCATAATTTTTCACTACTATGACTAACATTTGAGTCCATTAAGACAAAACTATGATCAAATTTATTTGTAACCATTATTGATCAATTTCTCTAAATCATTTCCCCATTAGCTTACTTAAATGCTGATAGCTTGTTTGATCTATTAGTAAGATTTAATGGAGGGAGAGAGTGTGAATTGATAGCCATATTAGGATTATCAGACGAAACATTTAGAAAATGCAAAATTTGTTGACATCAACATTGATAGCATTTAATTGAATTATTAGTATTATTTAATAGTATTGTATTAATATATCAAACGTGACAGCTGCATATCACAAGTCTTCACGTATAAATATAGGGAAATTCCTTTTGTATCTTTTAGAACCGTCACAAAAATTCCTTCCTATCTGAATCGGGCTATAACGCTATTGGCCGTGGCATCTCTAAGAGGTAATTTTTGATTCGTGTACATTTTATTTTAGTTCTTCTCAGACCCTCGCCGGTGTACACATCATGATTAGTTTGCTGATGATGAGGAGGTCAGCCTTCAAATCCTGGCTTTGTGAACTGAGGGTAGTTTTACTAAATTATATCTCACTCCTCCTCCACGTGAATGTGGGTAGATTTCTTCTAAATTTCATATACCTAATCTTTACTCAATTAGTGTAATTAAATGCGTCAGCCTGATCGGATACTGAGACGTGGATCAAAAAATAATAATAATCTAAAACAGGCACAAGATCCACTCCCCCAACCTTTAAATTCATCATTGTGCTAAACCCTTATATTACAAACTAACAATAATAAATTATATAATAATACCATTACATTAATTAACTTAATTAAATTAACTTTTTAAAAAACTAGATACCTTAAAACACGTAATGGTTTGTCACCTATAGTAATAATTTCATAATAATGGTTAAACCTCAATTATAATAAATTATTAGCTCTTATTTTTATTGAGGCCCCATTTCCACCAATAATTAATCAATTTTTCGTAATGCCTATATTCATACACGTAGGCCTTTAGCTAAGTCTACAAACCTGCTAGCGACTGAGCTAAGGTGTCTGACAAAATGGTTTATTAAAAACTTTGTTATCTCCTGCCTAGAACACAGCTTCTGTTTTTATAAAGGTGTAGTTCGCGAACGGACAGTTCAAATTGAACGATTCTTCTAGTGGAACTAGTTCCCTAGGTTGAAAGGATGTTAATTGTTTGCTATTCCCCTTGTTCAACAAAGCTAACTATAGCAAGATTCTGGTACGAAGGAACTTTTTTTTTAAATAATAATTTGTTAAGAAATTACAAACAAATTATATTGTGGACGATATTGATAACTTGTCATTAGTATAATTATCATTATACTTCTTTTATAACTTATTGAAAGTGACAGTTGCAGATCTCATGACTTCACTTGTTTGGTACTGTAAAGTAAGGTTCCTGCGTATCTAAATCAGACTATACCACAGCTCCAAACAATAAGCATTTTGTTTACCAATATACTTATTTACATAATAATACATATAACTGTAATGCACTGGCGTGCCGGGACATTTTCACTAGGGATGTATATATAAATAAGAGGTGAGAAGATAGTTAATACAATATTAATAATGTTTTCTGGTGTAACACTAGATAAATAATAATAATATTTAGCACCGCGTCTTACTAACCGTTCGGGTTATACGCTTTAAGTACTAATTACGCTAATGAATTAGGAACTGGGAAGGTTGAATTAGAGGAAGTGAGCCCGCATTTGCGTGGAGGGAGAGTGGAAAACCATTTAGGAACACCCCCCCCCCAGTTCACCCGACCGAGATTCGAACATCGATCTCCCCGTCCTCAGCAAACACTAGATAAAGGGAGGTAGCTTGGGGAGATCCCAGTGGCCCTCCCTAGTGGAAATGTCTCGGCACGCCAGTGCATTACAGTTATATGTATTATTATGTAAGTAAGTATATTGGTAAACAAAATGCTTATTGCTAATGCTTAATGCTTAGTGCTTATATGGTTATATAGATATATGTGTGTGTATATATATATATATATATATAATCAGTAAGAGGTGAGGGGATAGAGTAACGAACCAAATTTTTTTCAGTGATTTCTCTAAATTCAAGCCCTAAGGGAGTAAAGAAGGAGGGGGTGATTTTTTCGTGTCTTCCAAACCACTTGAGCTGGAACAATTAAACCTGGCAGGGAGGTTCTTTTTAGGTAGCGGTCCAGAGGTTTTTGGGGATTTTATTTCAGATATTCAGCACCTAAGAATGTTAAGGGGGTAAAGGGTGTTTTTATCTTATCTTCTAAACCACTTGAGCTTAAAATATGAAACTTGACAGGGAAGGTATTTTTACGTAACGCGCCAAAGTTATTTTTGTAATTTTTTTTAAATTCAACCTCTAAGGGAGTGTTTTTTCCGTATCTTACAAATCACTTGAGCTGGAAGGATTATAAGGTTATTTTTAGGTAAAAAGTCAGAAATCTTTTAGGATTTTTTGAAATTCAACTTCTAATAGTGTGAAACAGGAAGGGGGTAGTTTTTTAATAGTTTCAAAATGTCTAAAGATGCGAGCGGAACCCACGCGAAGCAGGATCTATTGGCTAGTGTAATATAAATTATTATTGTATACCTTAGATGACAATAACGTATTACTTAGTGAAATATTTTATGTACATATAATTAATAATGTAGCTAGTATAAGAATAATTCACTTGCTAAATGCCCGTTCTTTCCACGGGATGTCTTGTAATACGTATCTATATCCAGGAAACTTCCAAAGTTGGTCCAAAGAAAATATGATAAGCAGAAGCTGAGAAAAGGGCAAAAAAATAGTTTATTATAGCCACTATCTTGAAACAAAATGGCCGGAGTAAATATTAATTAGACTATGATATGTTAACCGAATATCTAAGCTATAACCATGCGGCATTTCAACATAATCGGTGTAGTGTTTTTTGCTTGAAAGAGAAACAGACATATAACCACCCATTTTTATATGTTTAGTATTGCTTTGCGTCCAACCCAGTCTTTAATTAATTTTAATAGATCTAATCGAAATTTTAAAATCTTGGCTTCTAGGTGAACACGTTCGTGTACAAGGGCTACTAACTTTTTTAAATGCAGCCCTCCGCATTTAGTAGATATAGCACAATGCTCATGATACAAACACTTCATTTTGCTGATAAATAGATTGATTATAAATTTGGTATATGGCTGAATTATACAAAACATTCACACAAATATAATAATTACTATATCATAAATGGTGTTTGAAACACTCAATATTATATACCAGTAGCATGAGCCATTATTGCCATTATTGGGGTGACCTGGCGGTCTAGGGGTAAGGTGTCAGACTTCTGTGCTGGCGGCTGGGGTTCAATCCCCGGTCCTGGCACAAATTTATCTGATTACCAAACCCTTCCTTTACCTCTGACAAGACATATTGTGAATGTGGGGAATGCCAGGCCTCCACCGTGGTTTCCAGGCCTCCACCGTGGTTCGGATTCCACGTTAAACTGTAGGTCCTTCATTTCATCTCACAATCACCCTACCATTACACATACACATTAGCGTAAGTGCGTATAACCCGAACGGTTAGTAAGACGCGGTGCTAATAATAATAATAATAATAATAATTGCCATTATTGAAGCTATAACGTGTGTAAGAGGGTAAAAATGTGAGAGGAATGTAGATGGTACCTGCAAGAAACTATAAATAGCCAACCTGAGGCTGCTGTGTGATCAGCACCTTGCAGGGTGAAAGTGTGAGAGGAATGTAGATGGTACCTGCAAGAAACTATAAATAGCCAACCTGAGGCTACTGTATGACAGCACCTTGCAGGGTGAAGGGCATCTGTTGTTTTCAGCAATGATCTGTATGGCCAGTTTTGGGTCATGCGATCATGGCTGTGTTCTGATTGGTTTTAGGGAATCGTTTCAAAACCAATATTCTTTTAAATCAAGAGTATCTCTTGTGGCATTTAACCGAAAACTGTTTTCAAGTACGGGTGTGTGTATGCCACCAGTATGCATAATTAATAAATACTTGTATATCACTGGTAGTGTTTTACATGTGTAAGTACGAGTTTCACTCGCACTTATATATTTGTAATAGTAATTAAATAAAACTGTTTGCATTGGTTGCAATTATCAATTAGAAAGTTGAACTTATTATTCGACGATGCGTATTTCCACTATACGATCAACCAAAGTAACGTGCTGAGATTATTATATCTAAATTTTTTGTTAACACACATATATATAAATCATGTTACATGTTCACGGACAAAACGACTTTCTAATAACACTAGGCTTTAAAGCTATTTAGAATGGTCATCGCTTGGTTTTTTTTTAAAATTAGCTACCTGTAAAAGCTGTTTAGAGTGGTTTATCCACAGGTGTTTTTTTTAAATTTGATGCCTCTATAATTTATTTGAAGTGATTCTCACCTGAACTATTTTTAATTAAATACCTCTACAAGTAATTTAGAGTTTTTAAATTGTAATTAAAGTTAAATGCGTCTATCACCCACCAAATAATATATTTATGTGTGCGCCTACCTCATTTAAAACAATATTTGAAATAACATGGAGGGGTGGGGGGAGTTCACGGCCTACCTGGTCCCCTCTGTAGGCACACCAATGCTGTCATGGGTGTAAGTCATTCACTAGTGAAGACTGAACTGTAAGCTGTAGGTTGATTGCAAACGACTAGACGGATAAATTAACTGCTCATTTCAGTGAAAAGAGTCAATTTGAATTTTTCCCAACAATGAGCAGTTCTGCCCATATATTTAATATATTCTACCCTATGCCCTCCTAATGTTCTGCTTCTCAATGCGCATCGGGGGCAGGCGTCAGCCAAAATGCTGAACAGGACCGTTGCAAGCTCAAGGATACTATAATAGGACAACACACTCTCAAGAACCTTTTAACGACAGAGGACAGCATTGCATGAGTTTTTTTTAATCAACTGCAGAGGCGTTTCGTTTTCAAGGACCTTGTTTGCCTCTTCCTCCCCCTCTCCCCCTGCCCACCCCAGCCCCTACCTCTTGCCATCACCGAACGACTTCAGTTACAATGATACAAAATACGCCAATACGTTCCGCGCCCAGTCTTGTGACCATGGGGTGTGAGTCACTGACTGTCATTTTTGTAAAACAATTAGTTCAATTGATAGATCACAAATTGGACCACCATGTTGTATTTTGGAACCACAACTAATAATTGTACGTTTATTAGTTGTGTTTTTTCCCCCTGCGCCTTGGTGCTGCCTCTTTGCAGATAATTATTTTCTGGTTTTCTCATCTAGTGTTTTTTCAAAGATTATAAAATTTAAAATGTTACCTATCGTTTAAAAGTATGTTTTTTACATTATTTCCAACTTGATTTCTTATTTTTTATTTTTACGGCTAAGATAAGTGAGTGTCTACGCCTGTTGGCACTTAAAGTGCAAAGTAGTACTACTCGTGGATTTCTACTCCTGGTGCTTCATTGATAATTATATACGTGCAGGACAGCCATCCAGCAAATACGCTTAATTATGTACGTGTTGGCCGGCCAACGATGCGCTGATTCGTCTCAACGCGCAATCGACCGGAAATATGTTTTTGTGTGTCATTGGCATTTTCCTCTCATCACCTAATGACGATGATCAGACCACTTCTAATACTGTTGACTAGTGAGCTTATCGTATCCACTAGTTCGGGTGCTGAACGAGGAAATAGCTTGTCGGAAGTTGGGAGTTTGGTGACTTGCAGATGTAGAAGGGTATTCATTAGGAGGGAGACATACAATTGGCTATATAAATAGTTTCACATCTGCAGGAGGAACACTGCCATTGACCTCCCGGGTGGAGGAAAAAACCTTAGTTGGGATTTATTTCACCTCTTTGTAAGAGAATATAAAAAAACTGAACGTTTCAGTTTAAAGAAAATACCGAGTCTTTAGTTTAAAAATAAAAAGTCCAATTTTCATATGAAGAGCCTTATTTGCCATCTAAAAAAGTATTTGTTTTTTTTTGCACCGCGCCTTCTTAATCGTTTGGAGTACACGCTTACATTAATTACGCTTATGGTATAGGGATGAAGAAGGTAATTACTATCGAAAACGAACTCGCATTCATTTGCTTGGAGGGAGAGTGGGAGACCCTTTAGGAAAAAATACCCTCATTGTACCTGAGTAGGATCTAAAACCCGTATTTCCTTTTCCCAACAGTCCAGTATAACACAATAGTAACATGTTAGACCACTAGCTAAAAAAAGTTACTAGATCTACGTCTACGTATTCATATTTAAGCTCATGTCATCCGCATCTGTAAGTTTTGATACTTATTTTCAGTATCTATAAAATGACACTAATAAAATGGTAAAATGTTATCATTATCAATGTTGGCCGTAAAAATATATTTGTATTTTCTTAAAGACACTTCCTTCTAAAATTGGACTGTATCTCTAATATCTAATTATTTTAAAGACAGGGATAGTATATTTCAACATTATTGAATAAATTAAACTAAATTATACTAACTTGAGTTGTCAATTTTTTTAAATCCGTCTCAAATTTAAAACTAAGAGAAATTGTACCTCAATTTGCGTGTTGAGGAGGATGTAAAGCCATCTGGGGGAAAAAATGAAATACACTGGCCTAGATTTAGACCTCTACCTCCGACACTTAGCAAACTAGACCTTATGGGGTTAACGCCTTAGTCCGCGTGTCCACTGATGCTAATTCTCTTCTCCCTAGCACTAATGCGTAACTGATGATTGTAAGTTCTTCATGAGATTTATTTTAGTTCAAACGTTTTAACACAAGCTATTGGTTAGTCATAAAGGGCGTACCTTAGAGATAATATGCAACCGCGTTAGTGGAGAGAGGAAATGAGAAAACCACAGTCATAAATCACTTTTGGAAAGCCACTCTCGATTAACCTGGGCAAGACTCGAACCTCCATCTCTCTGTTATTGGTAATCTAGTACATTGCGGGATTTATGTCTAAGGGTTCGGGCAGACTTACAAGCGTGCGAGCGAGCGACTGGGTGGCTAAACTGGCGAGCGAGCGCGTGATTAGCAGATAGCTCTCGATAGTTGTTGACGAGGAGGCAAAGGTTCGAATCTTGGCTCAGTGAACTGAGGGTGGTGTTTGACAAGTGATTTATTGTTGTGATTTTCCCATCCTCTATCCTGGCTAATGGTGATTCTTATTTGTAAAGGCCTACTTTGATTGTATAATTGTAAGTATTTTAAGACATAATTTATATATATGTATATATAAAGGTATGGTTTAAGATCTTACCAATTAAATTAGTAGAAAGTGTGCTAAGCTTATCAATAGTAATAATGTAAAAATGAGAAGTTTTCCTATCACTCAATGAACCAACATACAATAATATTGCCTAGCGCCTGTAAAATAGACTGTACCGGGTAGAGCACGCGTCCTTGAAAAATAGAACCAGTTCTATCTTTCAAGAGTGCGCGCTCGGTCAGGCGCTCCAGTCTGGCCGTACCTTTAGACTTTAGGAGTATTGGTGCAGGTACTTGGGGATTGAACTTATCACCATTAGACGAGCAGTCGGGATTTATAACCAATAATCAGTCTTTAGGTATCTCTGGTTTGAATCCCAGTTGTAGCGCCAACCAAAATAAGGAAGTTACAACAGTTTCAAGCCCACGGTAATAAGGAATCTTGGTTACTATCATCTCAAACAAACCCGTATCAGTGAGCATGTGTGGACTATCATGCTCATCTAGTTGGATTTCTCGGTGAAGACGGGGCTCATACCTCGGTCGGGTGCACTGAGAAGATTTTTTTTTATAATTAGGTTTCCACTCTTCCTCCAGCCAAATGCGGGTCTTTCCCTTAAAATTATATCTACCTCCTAGTTGGTCTTAGCTTCATCGTAATCATAATCATCACCATCACCCTCATCTCCATCACCATTATCACCAACTGTTTTTAGCCTATGGCCGGCTCAGTTTAGTAAAATGACTCCATCTTCCTCTATCTTGCTACCATTATTCTCCTCTCACTTGCTCCCTTTTTGCTCTCATCTCTTACCGTCTTTTTCTTCGTCTCCCTTGTGATCTCTTTCCTCCACACTTTATCTCATCATTCTCTTTGGTGTGCTCTCCTTTTCCATTCTCATTACAATCATGACCATGCCCTCTCAGTTTTGCTTCCTCTACTAGCTCATATACCTACTTCCACTATTTCCCGGATAGCTTCATCCTAAGTTTGTTTCTCCTTGTGACAGCTAGCATGCTCCTCACAAGCTTCATTCTCATGACCTCAACTTTCCTACGCTCTCTTACAGTCAATGCCCTGGCTTATCGGGATAAAAGTTAAAATGTCTGAATCGGGTTTCATATATTTTTCTGCTGGTTTGATAATGACTTTCCCAGGTATACTAGATTATTAAAAATGTATGCACCCTACTTTTATTAACTATCATAGATTATCAGGATTGTGTTTAACATATTTTACCTAAGCGTAATAGTGTTTCATACCTTGCGCATTTATCCTATCAATGCCTGATAGTTTCTAATATAGCTGTCCCAGGTGTCCATGCTTAACATAATTATGTTTATTATAAGTTACATGGAACAGGAAACCTAGGCTATCAGATTTATGATCAGAAAACTTAGTTAAGGTATTCCAGCTTAACGGGATTTTTGGCATATCTATCTCAGTCATTTTTACTTATCCTGGTGTTTAAGATACCTGGGTCAGGTATACCAGGTGTCTTAATACTTGATTCAGGTATACTAGCTAATCAGAATGAGGCTTTGCATACCTGACTCAGTTATCTTAGATTATAACTTTTGTGCGTTGCATGTCTCTTTTTGTTGTTTAGCCTACTTGAATCAGGTATCTTACATTAACATTATAATCAGGCTCAACATACATGTCTTAGGTAACCTAGCTTCTCAGATTAATATCTAGATTAGCTTATCTGGGTGGTATTTAGCATACTTCACTTAGGGCCCGTTTCATAGTCAAATTTAGTACGCCTCAAGTGCGGCACTACACTAAACACAAGATGACACCTACCTAAAATCGAATGGAATGGGCCGTTCTCGCATAGGAAACTGGCCCATTCCATTCGAGTTTAGGTAGGTGTCGTCATGAACTTAGAGTAGCGCCGCACTTGAGGAGTTCTAAATTTGACTATGAAACTGGCCCTTAGTTATCATAGATTATCAGGGGGGAGGGAACCTTTTGACATTAGGCCGCACATTTCATGTACAGTAAACTTTTCCAAAATTATAAAGAGACAACTTACCGTGTATCACACCTCACTTTGCTTGTGACCTTTTCGTAGCCCATGGCTACCCCCGAGGCGTTATGAGGTCCCAAACTTCTTCCCAGTTGTCTGGATATCGTCACCCGAGAATGCAAGTGTTCTATCTCCAAAATGGTTAAATTTGAGATATTTGGTGTATACGTTTATTTAGAATGCATATGATCCACCTGTGGTGAAATTGAGACTATTAAATAATTACTTAAGAAGATATAAGCTCGAGTTGTCTTCTAGTAACATTGGTTTTATACACAAGGTCAAACTTCAATGCTCTTTTACACAAAAGTGAAAAATTGGACATAGAACACTTGCATTCTCGGGTGACGATATATCCAGTTCGTTTACTTGAGGTGCGGATATCTAGATCATCTCAAGGCTTGAGCGGTGAAAGCCTGTTCTTATACTTTGGAATGAGTAAAATGAAGAAAGTCAATAGGAACTATTAAAATAAAGACATATTTGATTTTAAAGTTGTACTAAAAAAAGTTCAAGTACTTAAAAAATAAATAATTTAGTCAAAGAAAAGTGGCATTTAGAATGGGGATTTTTTTTTCTGGCTGTTCGTAACGGCTAGATGAATAGTAGAGAATATTTAATTACTATACTGGACTCCTAAACTAGCAATACAGGTGCGAAACTAAATCGATGTTTTCGAATCAAGTTGACGTTGCGCCGAGGGCTCATATTGGTCTCTGATGACAAATTGATAATATGTTAGTGCACCATCTGTGTATAGATAGATCAATAAGAGCGGTTTATTTGTTTAACATTATGGTTTTAAATAACAATTTTTTTTAATTTTAATTAGTTAAGATAGACGCCGTTTGAGAATGAAACATTAAAAATCTATTAAGACACTTTATTGACCAAATATGGAAAAAGGACGCATCGGACATCTCAAAGGGCTGCATGAGGTCTAAGGCCGCGTGTTTCCTATCTCTGGTCTGACATGTCTGTGTAGAGTTAGTTTACTCACACTTTCTTGAAGGGAGAGTGGTAAACCTTTTAGGTAAAACTACCCTAACGCTTATCGGAAGAGTGGTCAGCATGACTTTCTTGGAGTTTCAAAATATTTAATTTAGATTCCTACTGTTTCCACTTGGTTTTTTCTTCAGATTCTTAGCGACTTGCTGCGAACAATAGCGTTCAGTTATCTACTGGGACATTTCACTGTAGAATTATGCTTGTTGAAGTGATGCCACCTCTAAATGAAAAGGATTTGGTAAGAACTGGCCAGTATTTCTGGAAGGTGTGTAATATTCCCAGGAGTACTTGATGAGAAATGTGTGAAAATATTAGCACCACAAGACAGTAGTTTTCTGTATTTCAATTATAAACTCACCTTACTTATTGTGTTGCTTGCTTTGGTTGATGCAAATTACAAGTTTTCTGCTGTTGAGGTTTGTTCTTAAGGGGAAATAGTGATGGCGGAATTTTCTCACAATATCATTTCTGAAAAGCGTTTTAGCGAAATAAATTTAATGTGCCAAAGAATAAGAATTTTTCTGAAACTCCAACACCATACAATATTGTCTGAGACAAATATTTCCCTCTAAAATAAATGGAGATATTAATATAAATTATAATCTTGTGCTAGACGAGTTTCTGAAAATTCATTTGGGTATTTGACTCAAAAATTCAGACAAGATTTCAGATCCATACCTGAGGATGTGGATAAAAAACTACAATATATTATTGTATTGCGTGTAGTCTGCACAACTATATTAAGGTGCTATGAATTTACAGGCAAAAATTTAGATCCACCAGAAAGGTACCGACAAAATAGAAGTGCAACAGTTTCGGCATTTTACATACGTGAAACGGATAAAACTGTCTTTCAGTTCTCAAAGTGGATTATTCTCGTGGTAAGAATATCAATAAATAATTTATGGTCATCTTACCTGCTTAGTTCTTTGTAGATTTTTCTTCATATGGTATCTTTTTGTATATTATCACTGTCTTTCCACTGGCCATATCGGGTAGTCTTCAATTAAAAGTTCATAATCAATTATTAAAGTTTTTTTAAAGGCACAGAGCGAACGAATGGTGACGGTACACTGACGCTTCCTAGTTCCCATTACTAGAACGGATCGTCAACATACAGATTCACACACGTCAATCATTATACTTGAGATTGTCTGCAGCTCCCTGCAGGTTACGGTCCGTGACGTCACTCAGTATAAATGCTACTTATTAAACTATATGGAATTATTTTTTACGTGACGCTGCCAGTGTGTGATGTTCAGTGTGAATGGAACTTTATGCAGCCCTATTATACTCTTGTTGTTCCAGTGGAACAGAGGGAACTTTACCTTATTACTTGGAAGTTACCAGCTTATGCAACTACTTTTTCTTTTCGTTTTAAAGTTGTAATTAGAATTGTTGAAGCAACGCTTGGCTTCTTAGACATGTGTTTTTCTAGGCACAGCCACCACATCTGGAAACCATTTGAAAAATCGTGAGAACTGACACCGCTTGTCTTGTTTATTTACTGATGGGACACAAACACTGAGTTCAGATCTTGAGGTTTAAATGTGATTTGATTTCTACTCTCGAAGATAAAATCTGGGCCAGCTCTTGTCCCACTAGCTGACCAGAGAGGCCTTGGTTCATTTCTGGCCGATTTAAGCGAACGAGTACTTCCTTCTCTTCCCTCCATCCTAAAGTAGGTCTCCATCCTATTTCCAAGCCAATACAGGTGTACTTTCTCTCTCTAAAAAAAATAATAGTCACTTGATACATGATTGTGAACACTTAATCATACGTACGTGATTCAGCGGATAAGATAAACAATTAAACTAGAATCATACACTTTATGTCATTGTTTTCCTCAGAATTAGATCTTTTTGCTATACCAAACCAGCATTAGCTAATTCAATTCTTTTTTAATTTTTACAATACTGTTTTTTAGGTAATAATTTGGAATATTAAATAAATTTGTATCATTCTTTTGTGATATGGAAAGCAAAAATATAGAAAACAATCTCCTGTGGAAATGGCAAATTATATATTATAAATAATTGTGCAGTTATTTTTTTACATAAATAACTTCTATTTTGTTGTAAATTATATTTAATGTATTTTTATATTTACGAATTTTATAATGTTAGTATGACTATTAAATAAAATATATAAAAATAACCAGAACCCAATTAAGAATGCTAAATAACAGGAACACTTATATTTCTCCACCCGGAATCAGGTATCCTAATTTTAAAACGTGCGGCTTGCGAGTCATTAGTGGATTGCTCGCACATAATAAAAACCTTTCAAAGTTAGCTCTGTTTTGGTATATCCTGACGTTTGCGAGATCCTGACTTATGAGTTTGCTTGCTAGCGAGTTTTCTCACACGTTTCAAAACTAAGTGTCCAGAACTGGAACCTTAACATGTTTAATTGGAGAACCAAAAAAAGGAACCATAACTTTTACATTTTTTTTTGTTTGACTCCTATATAAAGAACAATAGACCGTCCAAAATCATCTTGTTTAACCCATATTGGTATTATCTCTAGATACTCAGTGTCACTTGACAAGCACAATGTTTGACTTGGTGTATATCTGCGGTAATTTTAGTATTTCCTTACGATTGGAAAATATACTGAAAACCGTTCCTTAATCATCCATCTGGTAATTTCGTTTTGCTCCTTTAAAAAGTGATGTGAATTGACTTTTTTTTTTTTGTTGCCAACGTCATCAGATGCTAGAAACTATTGTTTACTAACGTTTCAACTGTCCCAAAAACTCAAGATTACCGTGAACCAATACTGTCTCAGCGTCAGCATGGCAAGGTCGAAGTTTGCCGATCGCCGAACAGATTGGCCCAGCAGGCCTATGAAGGTGACCTGCGATAGATGCAGGCTAACTTTTTTTCGTGGGACGTGATTATTTTGTAGGGGAACATAGTGAAATCTTTAGCTACATCAGAAACTCTCACAATGTTGACGCCATGAAGACCTTTTCTTCCCTTTATTCTTTATTTAGAGAGGGAAGTGTTAGTTGTTTTTATACAAGGGCTACATGACACCCTTCAAAATAAATGTCTGGGTGCAGCCCTGTTCTTTTTTATAGTTATAGGTTTTCAAAACTATATTAAGATCTTTCTTAAGCCAAATTCTTTAGACTCCACTGTTGTTTGAAAAGACTTGTCCCATTATCTCAACATGAAGGAAATAATGGATGAACTATAATAACATCCAGTGAAAAGTTAAAACCAAACCTATTATAATTGATTAAATAGGAAATCTATTATATTAATTGATAATTACGGCCATAGCCGCATCGGAATGTAATATTATTTAAATTGAAAAATGATACCGGGACAAACACATGTAGCTGACAATTTCCACACGTCTATCACAGACTCCGCCTTAAAATATGAGGGGAGAATGACCCTGAGCACGGGATGATGCCTGGATAACTCGGTGGCTAGAGCATTGTTGTACTAAGCCAAAAGTACCGATTTCGATTCCCGTGTCGAGATGCCGTTTTTCAATTTAAAGAGCACTTAGGCTATTATTTATTTTTTTATTTAGCACAGCGTCTTACTACCCGTTCGGGCTATACACTTAATTAATAATCACACTAATGGGTTAGGAATTGGGAAGATTGAATATAGAAGAAGTGAACCCGCATTTGCGTGGAGGGAAAGCGGAAAACCATTTAGGGAAAACCTAGTAGTTTGGTGAGAAAGATTAGTTATGCTCCCTATGTCTACAAAGTTTTTGAATGCATTTGTTCACAGACTTCAAATTTTAGTTTAGTACTCTTTGCCATTATATATTATTATTTGACTCGATATTTATATTTACTTTCTTGCAAACCCTCGGAGAGAGAAGGTATTTTGACCGTAAAAAAAAAGTGATCTTGAGATTTTGGTGAATGTCGACGTTTCATGACACCCTGAACCCGAAAAAGTGTTTTTTTTTTAATGCTATCTGTCTGTCTGTCTGTATCTCGGTCTAGAGCTGAAACCATTTTACCGATCGGGATAAAACTTGGTACCTAGGGTTTTCAAAGGATTCCCCCGAGGAGTTTTTAAAATTAGATATCTAACCTTTCTCAAAGTTGGTTATAACTATTTGATTAAAATTCGTATCTAGGCATTGTTTAATATTGCAAGAAAAATGACTATTCTTATTTCCCCGTGAACATTACTTTGAGTACCTTACAGAAGCGGAAATTTCCAATTTCAATCATTACTCCACATCTATTTGAGACACGAAATAACTTACTATCGAAAAGAATTTAGGACTATTGAAAATAAAAATCTTTCATTTGAATTACAATATGTTCATAAAACCAATAGTTTCCGAGCTATAAGCAAATACATATATATATTTCTTATGGAGGTCTTTGAAATTTGATTATTTATTTTAGCAGCGCTTGTTATTATCCGTTTGGGCTATACGTTTATGTACTAATTACGCTAGTGGGTTTAGGGATTATAAAGGGTATATTTAGAGGAAGTATACCCTCACTTGCGTGAAAGGAGAGAGGAAAACCATATTGAAGAAACCACCCTGAGTAAACCCGACCGAGATTCGAACCTCAATCTCCCCGTCATCGGGGATTTTAGCTAACTGCGAGAGGAGCGTCTTTGAACACGCAGCCACTGAGTATGGTGAAATGGGAAATTTGTTATGCTCTTTGGGGAACAATGATGTTCCTCTTTTCTTACGGTTTCTGTAACAGTTGATATTACTTCGTTTATGCACTTTGGTGGAATGGGATTATCTTTTTTTTCTATTGATAGTGTTAATTACTGTTCCATTACTAGACGTGGTGCTAGAAAAGTTTCTGCAACAATGTATATTATTTTGTTTCACACATCTTAAAAGATTGAAGTAAATACCTCAATTTTTAAGCATAGGAGCGAGAAAGTAGTGCGGTGCACCTTACCATTTATTTAATACTAGTTCTAAGTAAAATATTGAAAAATTTGAATCATCCACTTTACTTTACATATATAGAAACCCAGAGATCATGTTTATCAACTAACAACTAACCGTTTTGTTGCATTAGGCCGCGTAGTTAGAAAACATTCGTAAACAGAGATTTTATACCCGAGACTATGTTACATAAAGGTTAACTTCATTTTAATTACTTACCAAACTTCATAGGGAGGCGCTTCCTTATCTGACAGCTAGGACATATACTAGCAGACCTACTTTCACGTATCCATACGCCAAGCTATGAGATCTTCAGGGTGTCACGTTTGATAGATAATATTAATAGGTACCTATAAAATAACATTAATAAAATGTTATTACTTTTATTTAACCAGTGTGCTTGTTTTTTCTTAAAGGTCATTCCTATGAAAATTGGATTGTACAGGGGAAATAGTTCATGGTAGTTTAATGACAACCTTTATAAAAAAACAGGTTAGTGTTATTATCAGCATTTAATGATATAAACAAATCAATGTATAGGAGTGACGTCATTAGAAGGACATCTTTAGGAGGTAGAAGGTAAAGAGAAGGCTTTCAACAAAATGTGACACTATCCTGTTTTGTTCTTTCCTTTTTACCTTTTATACATCTGGCTAGTTGTAGTCTATCTAATTTTTTTTCAGCGGTTGGAACTAGAGTTATTTTTATTAATTCTTTTACTTTGAAGAGCATTTTTGTATATAAATATAAGTTTTTTAGTTTAATAATAAAAACATTGGACCTAATTGGCTGGGGGAATAATAAAACACCGAGGGTTCGAAGATGAGGCAACGCTGTCATGGCTAAGGTTTATTTTCCTAAAATCTCTCAAATATTGGAGGTAATTGAGGTTTTACGCCTTAGTCAATGTTCAATCCCCTTTAAGACACGTTGGCTCTAATTCTAGTGTGGGAAGAGGTGGATTAAGGATTAATTCCAGGAGGAAGCGCTTTCCAAGCCTCCTTTAATTTAACTGTCTCTCTTCAAAATGAAAGAAACAAGGTCAAGATAAGGGTAATTTGACAAAGGGTCCGGCCAGCATTAGTTTAAAACAGTGCCGTAACTATGCAGGTGAAACAGGCGAGGCAGGCCCGAGACATTGGAGGCTGTGAAATGGAATTGACAAAAAATCCTGCATTTGCGTGGATGGAGAGTGAAAAACAATTTAGGAAACACTACCCACAGTATACAACCAACCGGGATTTGTACTCCGATCTCTCTGTCATCGGTAGTCTCGTTCTTTTGCGAGAGTGACGCCTTGGACCACGTGGTCACCGAAGCAGGTGTTTACACTGCTGTTAAACAAGGGTCTATAAAGGATTATAGATCCCCCCTCCCCCTTATATACGTATATAAACTTTTATTGGATATATAGTAACATTTTCAAACTAGAGCAATTAGCTTTTTACGTCGTTGGTTTTAAGGGTTTATTTTAAACATGTTTTTAGTACCCTAGATGTGTTTGTTTTCAGATGCAAACGATCCTTTACCACAACTCGAGTGGTTCCGAGGCATTCACTGGCAGTTTGAAGAAGAAAGAGGTCCATCACGCCATCACCTTGCACCCTATCAAACAACACACCAACATGTACCGCATCCACAACTACATGAAGGTACGGATACACATGTATGTATCACTTCTGTGCTTGGGATAGGTCATACTTGCATACATTCAGGAATATGAAGATACACATGTCTCCATGGCCAATGATTGATAAACAAAAAAACATAGTTTTGGGGTGTTTCAAAAGATGGAACTGTGGACAACCATGAAAACTAAATGGAGTTTATTTTACTGAAATCTGGGTTGGATTGTGTATAGTATAATTATTATTAATTTGTTAAATATCGAAGTCTGGTAAAATGAATTAATTAAATGCATGCTATTTGGTGCGCTCACATTTGACCTGGTACCTATAGTTGATTGGTCTGTTTAACTGTCCTACATGTTAGTGGCGTAACACCCAGGTCTTTATTATTATTAGCACCGTGTCTTACTACCCGTTCGGGCTATACGCACTTACGCTAATGTGTAATGGTAGGGTGGTTGTGAGATGAAATGAAGGATCTACAGTTTAACGTGGAATCCGAACCACGGTACGTTCACAAGATGTCTTGTCAGAGGTGAAGGAAGGGTTTGGTAATCAGATAAATCTGTGCCGGGACCGAGGATCGAACCCCTGCCGCCAGCATAGAAGTCTGACACCTTACCCCTAGACCGCCAGGTCACCCCCAGGTCTTTAGATAGTTGAATATGTTTATCATATAGTGTTGTAAGTTATAACTAAGCTATAGCATTATTTCAATTATTTCATTTGGTTTTAAATAGCGCAGATTTTATTTTAATCTTCATGCAGTCAAGCTGACTGAATGATGACGTTCCCAACACCAAACCGAGGTTAAAACAGTCTTTATAGGGTGTGATTACTAAATAGGTAATTATTTAGGACTATTAATTATTTATTATAACATTTATTGAGGTGCTGTTAGATTAATTGGAAAAGAGGGTCCGAAAATAAATCTTGCGGTGGAGGGGGGCAAGCTTAATCTCTTACGCCAATGCTGCATGTATATATATCACAATAAATGTCCTCAGATTCTGTCATGCTTGAATACACTCTTAATTATCCCCCTCTCCCCGTTATATTACTCCGATATAATGTGGCAGAAACAAATTAGCTGAACATATTGCTGATCTTATCTTAGTTGGTGTGAATATCATATGACAACAAATAAACCTATTTCACATCCACCCTACATCAAAAACTACATATTTTACATATGTATTTATATAGATCCTATCCATCCATGCTATACATATTTCATTTTACTTATTTACTAGGAATGAGTAAGGTAATGTGCCCGCATTTATATGGAGTGAGAGTGGAAAAGCATTGAGAAAAAAATACCCTCAATACACTCGGCTAGGATTAGAACCCCGACCTCTCCGTCACTGTAAAATAAGACTAGATGTGCTTGACCTCTAGTTCTAGTGCCCACTGGTACAGGTTTTACTGGTATAGAGTCTACGTTAGGTTTCACAGTAGCAATTTTATTAAATTACAAGCACTAGCTTTGACTGGGGACCTGGTGGTCTAGGGGTAAGGTGTCAAAACTCTGTGTTAGGGGCCCAGGGCTCAAATCCCGGTTCCAGCACAGATTTATCTGATAATCAAACCCTTCCTTCACCTCTGGCAAAGTGTGTGCTTTCACGCTTTGTGATTATGTAGAGTGTGGTTCGGAACCCACGTTAAACTGTAGGTCACTTCTGCTTTCCACCATCATCATTCTCACATATCATCTGGGTTTTTTTTACCCTGACTTATTTAGCTCGGTTTGTAAAATTTAACCCGAGTCCTAATTCCTACTGTTTGAATTTCCACAATTTATTTTATTTTTCCTTTTATTAATTAACTAATCTGATATTAACTCTTAATAACTAAGTTCTAATTTGTTTCCCCTAATTATTTTGTATCTTTCCATTCGGTTCACCTCGGGTATTTCTAGTTTCCCCAGTACCATTCACCACTGGCACTCTCAGTCTGTACTCATCGTTTCCAATGAGCACCGGGCACCTTACAGCTGTGGCGAGCGTTCTCCTATCTGGAGATTTTTATTTTTTTATTTTCAACTTCCTTATACATTTGTCCTGACATCTTATCCTACTATGAATCAGGACTTTTTCTGCTCTGTTCATTTTACAATATGCCTTCTATATAGTTGATCTAAAAAAATTTACGCATACACTTTCTGGAATTTAAACATATAACTACTAGGTACTAAAACTACTTGTCTTGTTGTTGCCATTACCAATTTACCTCAACCTGTGCCTCTTGGTTCACCCCGGGTATTTTAATTTCCCGGTACCCTGCCCCACTTGCCACTTGACCCCCCCTCCCCAGTTTCCACCTGTGTCCATGTTTCAAGAGCCCCTAGGATATCAAGTGGAGGCGAGCACTTCCCTATTCTCCACCTGGGGAGGCGCCCTACCTGAGTTAGCAGCTCCTTCTCTTATGTATCAAAACACTTTTTAATTTATGATGACTTATAATTATACTTGTCCTTCTTTCTCTATTGAAGTTAGTTTGGCTATCTTTCTCTATTGAAGTTAGTTTGGCTATGTACATTTTTCATTTTGCTATGCCTACTTTGAACTTAAACCTTACTTAACCTAGCTTATAAGTTAGACTATAACTAATGCCATCGTCTACACAATAAGTTTAAATAGTTTCCTTGTAGGGAGTACCATTTTTTTTTTCTTCTCTGGTCAATTCCTACCGTGGCCAGTCGACATCTCCGGAGTGATCGATAGCTCCAGCCCAGCATCACACTTGTTTTCAAGAGGGCAGGGCTCTTCGAGTAAGGAACAACTTCCGACGTCTCATCTATATCCTCATTACCTTCCTTCTCCCGAAGCTGGTATTCCAGGCATCTTTGGGTTCATCGACGATACTCATTACCGGTATTGTTGAGGCCTCTTCCCTCGGCTAGAGCTCTAGATATATCCAGCGTCCATCAAGATCTAGTCCACCCTTCCCTTTTATTACACTTCCTGAGTTGTGTTTCATTAGTTTGGTAATGTCTCGTCTGAGTCTGATGTTGCTTCTCCTTCTCCGTCTCTGTCGTATTCACTCGTCACTTCTTCCTCCGTTGTTTCTTATTTTCTATTTTGTCTTAAGTCTTGGTCCTATCTTTGTCTTCTTCTTTCTTTAAATTCGTTCATATGTCTGTCCCTTTCTACCTTTGATACCCGGTCCGCCATCTCGTCGAGGTAGCTCCACAGTTCTACATCCCTCAATATATTTAATATGGCATTGGCCTGTATAAGCATTAATAGCTTTGCTCTTTTCCCTTCCGTAAATATGCATTCTAAGGTCACTTGTTCTGGTGTTGTCTCTCCTTCGCAACAGCAAAGACTAATTTCACTCAAGTACCACCTAAAGAGGGAAGCTCGATGTGGGCCATGCCCTGTAATATAGTGGGCAAGTCCATGGGAAGGTTGAAGGGGCTTCATTCTCAGTCTTTATAGTACATTTGTAAATAACTGGAATGTCTTTCTACCTGTGGTACTCTCTTCCCAGTCTGCTTGCCACTCCCACAGATGTGTCTCTCTTATATCATCCTTGGTACTTACACCGTTGGTTGTTAAGTCTATTACTTTGTCTAACTTCCCTATTTCAAGCCAATATCCAGAGGCCCTCTTTCGTACCTCTAAGTCTAGGGGCCAAACACCTAGGGTGAAACACAACGCGTTTGTTGGTACAGTTTTGTAGGCCCCAGAAAGTATCATGAGAATTTTACTCTAGTGCTTTTGGGGATAGTGAAATTTTCTTTAATGGTATCCTCGCCTCAGAAATTAATTCCTCCATATGCCAGGAAAGTAGAGGTAAGATAAGGTTGAATGGCCAAAGATTTAGAACAGTAGCCCCCCACCCCCTTTGCTATCACTAGCTGGTTATTTAATGCCATATTGTTAGTGAGTGTGTATTCTATTACCAACTCATTTGTACTATATACTTTTACTCTATTATTAGTTTTTACTCCACCATATGAATAACAAATATTTTTTAAGATCATTTAGAAATGTGTTAGTCTTAAATTGGAAGTTATGAATAATTAAGGATTTAAATTCCAGGTAAAAATATTATTTTAATATCACCAAGTAGATATATTATTGAAGATATGGAATAAGAAAAATTATTTTGAGAGAGAATTATGTAATTAGTAGATTTGTGGAAGTTGTTTTTATACATTTTATTATAACTATGGATGAAAACATAAATCTTAAATTGTTCAACATTATTGGTGACAAAGAATATAGCTTAGTAAATAAAATTTCAGACAAACGGGGTGATGACATACTCCCTGAACATATTGTGCTTCATCATTCCATCCATGTGTCCTTTTACAATTAGAAACTACGCACTTTGTTTACCTTTGGTGTTATCCAATATTGTACATGTAGTTTTACATTTACTTAGTCACAAGTATATTATGAAGGTCAGCAAGGGTTATGGATGGATATACACTTGCACTTAATACACAACTACAGTATTTCCTAGAAAGATAATATCATCAATCATTATACAAAATAACTAAAATTATTGAATATTGCTATTCTGAAAAAAATCTTTTGGTACATACTTACTAACTACTCACTGTCAAATATTATTTTGTAATAATCAATTCGGGCTTTACATGAATACAAAAGATTTCTTGTATAAAAATACATATGGCATCGTTAATTTTAGACTACCTGTAATAATCAAAATGAGATCTGACCTGACAAGGACACAATAAATTATTCTATTATCATTGTTATCTTATTTTTCAATGCTGCACATCCGAAAGCCTTCACTGGTAAGTATTTCAAATAAATCACAGGTAAATACACTTATCAATATTTAAAAGGAGGGACATTTTGTTGAAGACAAATTTATTAGGACTATATTCCCTTAAACATTCAAATAAATGCCAGTAATATATGTTCTTTGGGTTTACAGTAAAACTGCTTTTTGTTTTAAAGATGTATTCATTTCCACCCAGGTAACTTTTTTCCTAGACTAGAGATTTATAGATCTCAGATAACATGTTTATGGAAATAATTTAATATTGAAAGCCCTTATAACTATAAAATAAATAGTTTTTAACAGGATGTTACCATGTACGGTACATCTTTATTTAACATTATATTGGCCATGTTTTTTATTTTGTGATTTTGAATTTAATTTACATTCTTTGGATGGCATCCTAAACTTTCAAAAGTCCATTCTCACTGTGACCTTCAGATTGTTTGCATATTATCATATACCAGGTACCAATAATATCTTGAGCAAACAAAAACTTACACTTTGACAAAAATATAAAACATAACTAGTTCTTAGGTTTGAACCTTACATTCTTCCTAGATACAGATTGTCATATAGGTAATAATGTAGCCTAAAATATATTGTTAAATCATTCTAGAATTGGTGTATAATTCTGGAAGCTACTGATACAATGGACCAACAGATACTTCTATAGACAGTTTTCATTTTGTTTTCCTGTGTTTTGAATATACTAGTACATACATTGGAATATCATAATCAACATTAGCATTAAAAAACACACATCATACCAGTGGCACACCCAGAAATACACTTTGGGGAACAATCAAAACTGTAGCAAGACACGACTCTGGGGTACACAGCCCCTCAACTACCATAGGCAACGAAAATGCATTAATATTAAATGAATCCAGAAACTAATTTGAGTCTTTTTAATGTTAACTAAGGACAGCTATTTAAAAATGTAAGTGCCATAAATGACTTTTGTGTATGTTTGTGTTCATAGGCAGCCAGAATTTTAAAAATCATTCACATGTGCTAAATTTATGAAGTATCGGCACTCTTTGTTTTATGAATAAAGGATGAAGATTAAAATGTTTAAAAATCACTTTTATTTCAACATTATAAATATCCTGATGATATTTGCTATTTATTAGCTACTGATCGTTTTAAATGTGTTTAGGCTCCACTAAATTTCACATAAATTAAAATTTGCGAGAAAGTTGTAGCCATCCTATTTGTAGATTTTAACTATAAAGGTTTGAAATAAATGTTACGTCATAATCAGCTTCATGCCTGGTTAAGAACGCTAAGGCCTAAACACATTGACTAGACTTAATTAGCTTTGCCAGTTTGCTAGCTTTTCAATTTCGAATCCCAGTCATGTCAAAGCTACTCAGTCCTAACCTGGTGTGTAATCAGGTGTAGTATAAGGGTTCTGAAATCTTAAGAACCATACAATATTTTTTTAATAAATTTCCTGGGGAGTTGAACTCGCCAAACCTCCTTTATCACCTCATCTTAGAAGCATCTTTAATGTGTGAATATCAAGTCATTACTCATTAGCCTGGCCTTAAAATGTAGCCTAAACATACAACACATCTTTAGTGCTATACTTCAACTTGATACGATTCAAGTTTTCACTACAACTATTCATTGTATTGGGGAAAGAGGTTTTTTTTGCCCTCGCTGGATGCACCACTGAGTCTGGCAGATGTGTGCTAAAAGTAATTTCAATTAATGATAATACTCTCACTGAGTAAGAATTAGGGTAATCCTAGGGCCTGGTATTTTAAAAGGGCTGTAATTACTATTTTTTATCTACTGATATAGTTAACACCACACTATTTAATTTAAGAGATAATTAGTGTGGGGATCATATAGTAGAGACTATACTGATGTTTTTCTGGAGAGATATGTGCAAGCCATGATATTAATAATCAATTTCAGTGCAGCCCCCCGAGACTGATCTCTGGTCCCCTGAAGTCAAAGATCACCTGCAGCGTAATTATGTATAGTTTGGGTAGGAAGAACTCTGTCACTTACCAAAATTACCTATCTATATGTGAAATATTAAATGATCTGCAGCTTTCACTTAGTATAGTATATTGTTATTAGTATTATTGTTGACCACAAAAAATGAATCTGCATTTTTTCAATAGACCTTTCTAAAACCTTCTCAATATAATATAATATATTAGCTTGTTTCTCATTATTCTTTGAACTATTTGATAGCAATGACTTAATGTAAGGGGTAATGGGTGAGGCTGAGGAAGGTAGTTTAGACGAAGTGTACCAGCCAGCGTCAACTCATACCCTTTTGCGGCGTTGAGCAAAGTATGAAAATGCTGCTCTTTTTCATTTAAAAAAAATTAAAAAAGTAAAAAAAAACATGATTCATGTATTTATACAAGAAAATAATTTTTGCTGTTAATTAAAATAGTTTAAAAATTATTTTTTTTTGCTTTAACCTTAGCAAACTGTTCTACTAACTATAATTTAAGCTCAAATGTTTGGGATAATTTAGATTCAATAGAGATAAGTGCACAAGTCTGCTTAATCCTTCTTGAAACATTGTGCTTAAAGTGTAGATTTTTATAAGTTCTAACTTGAAAAAATTTATCTCAGCGTAAGCAACTGGTATGCTGGTATGGTGCTTGTAGTAATACTAAGTTCAAAACAAAGACTTGTATTTGTAAAAAGAACCTCATGCAATTAATTTGTTATTGAGTTTAAGATAATTAAGGTGTATTCAACTTTGTGACCAATTAATCAAATAGCCAAAGCTATTATTTATGCTATTTATTGAAGATTACTCCATCTAAATATCATATTCTGAAAATTGAAAAATGACACCTGAACACGGGAATCGAACCCAGGACCTTTTGCTTAGTTTGCCAATGCTCTTACCACTGAGCTATCCAGGATTCGTCCCGTGTGCATGGTCATTCTTCACTCATATTTTAAGGCAGAGTCTATGATGGACATGCGGAAATCGTCGGCTACAAATTTGTGATTTTATTAAGATCCCAAGCTATCAGATAATGCAGCCACCTTCAACTCGGTAGTTGGCTTATTGCTTCCGCACGTCCATCATAGACTCTGCCTTAAAATATGAGTGAAGAATGACCCTGGGTATGGGACGAGTCCTGGATAGCTCGGTGGTAAGAGCATTAGTGTACTAAGCCAAAGGTCTCGGGTTCGATTCCCGTATCCAGGTGTCATTTTTCAAGTTTCAGTTTATGATCAATGTCAACTCATGTTTTAAGTCTAGGTCATTCAAATCTTTTGAGTCTTGACATTTTAAAGTGAATTCTAGCTTGGAACTTAACCTAAAAGTTATTTTGAAGATTTGGAAAATATTAAAATTTATCAAGTAGGTAGAGTATATTTTAAGAAATATAATTGCGATTCTATATAAATGCATCTTTTTGAAGAACTTTCTTTTTTTCACATGACCTACATCCTTACTTCATGGTTAATAGATCCATTTAAAAAAATAAAGCCACTTTATAAGGTTTGGTTTTGCTATTCTTCTGAATCTGTCGCCCTAGGCGACTGCCTACCCTGATACCCCTTCCCTCATTGTAGGGTTAATGTAGTTTTAGCTGCACAATTTACTTGTTGAGAAAATTGTGTGGTCATTTGACCAATAAATAATTGCATAGAATGAGTTGAGCTTTAGTAGTTAACCAGGGCTGGACGGTAAAACTACATTGACACTACATTACTTAGTACCACTCAAATTTCATAAAGCCTCGTTACTGTAAATCCCCCTGATGACAATTTAGTTGTGTTTAATTTACTCATCATCTATAAGACACTTTTTAATTCTGATCATTTGTAAACTAGCAGAGCTGTCAACACTCACCTGACAGATATATCATATTTAGCTCACTGCTCATAGTGTGCTTGTGTTTTGTAGTCGCTGAAGATCCAGGCCTTGCAACGAGAGCTTGTTTTGCTGGAGAGGGACATCCAGGCCAGTAAAAGAGAATTGGGGGAGAAAACACCTTTACAGACAGCCATGTTCAGTAAGTTGTTGTAGCTCTTGACATTTACAATAATTTGAATCTCATTTTTTCATCGAATTTTTGTAACGTCTTCAAAATTTAACCAATACCTTTATATATGTACAATTTATATTGCGATATTATGTACACTACTCTTCATTCTGGTGTTGAGATATTAATAGGTTATGATAACTTATTATCAATGCAAGAGAGTTATTGAGACTGGTGGCAGGTTTTGGAGCCAAAACTCTCACCCCATTCCCAAAAGTACTATCATTTATGTATTTAATAATTATATTCCTCCTCATTGCATAGGCTATTAACTTATTGAAGTTTTTTAAAATTCAAAACATCTAAAAACTATGTTTGTCTCCTGCATCATATTTTCTGGAATCCTCCAATATTGTATATTGTTGTCACCAGTCCCAGCATTCATAGAGAAAATGGATGGAATTTCTATTTTAATTAATATATTTTACCAAAAAGGTTCTATAAATGCATAGGCTACTAACCACGTTGATAAATTACAATTGGTAAAATCACTCATCACGGTACACATCCAAGATAGGAACATTGATCTCCCCATCATCAGCAATTCAGTCCATTGCAAGCCTGACACCTTGGATTGTGGGGAGCCGGTGTGAGTAAAAACCCTTTGAAAACCAAAATACAGAAATCCACCCCTATTCAGACCAAGACCAACCCTACCTTTCTTGTGAGATTTTAAAATCTATCATTACGGCTTGGTTTTAGATAATAATAATTTTAAAAAATGGTCATATGTCTGTACAGGAACTATGTGAAATAAACTCGTTTTTGTTTCTGCTAAATTTGTATCTTATGTCGATAGCATATTTTTGCTCAGTCACTTCAAATATAATAATTTGGACATGTTAGTGAATGAATGTTTGAGTGAATAAGACTTATTTAATCATTAGGCATAAATCATTATTATATTTATTGTTTATGCAGGTAATTTTTACAGTAGAGGGAATCACACAATATTTGAGCCAGATTATATTACTTGGGCTTGTCAACAACTGAAGCTCTGTGTCTCATTTTTTTCAAATATTATTTAATCCGCCTAGTGGACTAGCTACTAGATGGTCACTGCCTCTGAGAAGGAGGTCGGATTTCAAATCCTGACAGTGTGCATTGAGGGAGGGTATCCACTTGTGTTTTCATCAGGGGTATAGCTTCAGTGTAGACTATGTCTCACCAAACCTTCTACTGGGCGGTTAAGATAAATAAATCTCAAAGATATATATGCTATTATTAATTTTAAAGACAGCACCTAAACTGACCACAGTGCTTCCTGTAGAGGGAAACATATTTGTTTTCTCTTTCAGTTCCACAATCGAGACAAGACAAACCCCATTTAATAGCAAATTTAATTTGTTCTAGTAGTCATTACTACTTTAATATACCCTCCCCTCACCAGGAGTACTGCTATTGAACTTGAGAAGAAGCTAGTCTTATTGAGTTGACAAATACTGCTATCAAGTTGTTGTGAAAGGGGTTAGGGGAATTGTTCTGTTGCAGAGAAACAGGAAGAAAGGGGTGGGGGTGGGGGTGAGTGATAGGCCAGATAGCTAGTAGCCTACTTACAGGCACCTTTCCATTCTACCTTAGCTAAAAACATTTACCTATCTTAGTTTCAAATTTGTGAGAAAATATGCTAAGCTAAATCAAATATTTAATTGAGAAATATATTCAAATCAAATATAGATCATACCTTTTTTATTAATATATATGTCTACAGGATTTTTTTTATGCTTGTATTTGTATAAGAAATCTGAAATTATGAAAGATTTTCCTAAATTGACACTAGAGCATTGCCTTTCTAACCATTGTTTTGTGTATTGTGCAGGTTCAAATAATTTTAAAATGATTAAGTTTCAATTTAGTTTTAAAATGGAATAAGAACTGATGTACCATATATCTTACTGTGAGTTCCTACCATGATCAAATTTGTTGTGTTGTATTCATCCAAATTGGTGATAAATATATAGACCTATGAATCAAATAGCCAAAGTTATTATTTATGTTTTTAGTGAGGATTACTCCATCTAGATATCATATTCTGAAAATTGAAAAATGACACCGGGACACGGGAATCAGTCCCAGGCTCAATTCTTATGTCCAGATGTCATTTTTCAATTTTCAGAATATAATATAGACCTATGCTTAGTCATTAGCTAGATCTAATATACAAGGAGATGGCTTCAACTATAATATAAATCTCCCCCTCTTCTTAATGTTAGCTACACCTTTGATTATCATTGGGGTTTTACAATCCTCTTTATGCTATGTCATGTTAACTCATTAATACTTCCCCCTCAGATTAAATTGCAAATAATATTTGTATTGTGGTACTAAGCCTACCAAAATGTCTAATAAAATTAAAAATACTTATTTTATCGAAACAAAAGTTACTTCTTAACTTCTTTAACTTTCTAGCTTTCCAAAGCATATATCATTTTAAAAATTAAATACAAGCAAATTGTAAGTTATATCATTGAAAATATGTCTACTTACTTAAATGGCAGAGAGAGGTGGTGAGAGGGTGAAAGCAGAAAGTGGAGGCAGATACTCAAGAAAATCCTTAAAAATTCAAAAGCTATTTGTTATAAGGTGGAAAAAAATTATTAAAATTATCAAAAAAATGTGTATTTCAAATTCAATAGTTAGATAAATATTAGTAGATGTATGAAATCTTAAATGTATAATAGATAGGTTACAAACTTCATTGAGTAGGTTCTTTTTTTAACTACTTGGCGTCTTCTTATAGAATTAATGATTTTAGCAATCCATTATAACTGAAATTAATTAATGGTTATCGTATCAAGAAAGTTGTAATCAAACAAAACCCACTACACATTTTAAAATTCAGGCACACCATTAAATCCACCACCCCTTCCCTATGTTCAAATAGATCTAACTAGTTTTTGCAATTTCTTTAGTTCTATTTTATTCCTGTAGCTGTATAAAAGTGTTGGGTGTTTGTGTCGAATTGTTTATTCAATTTTCATTTGCTAACTTCTCAGTGGTTTGAATAAAGAAACATAACAGGGGCCTATATTATGTATTTTATTAGTCTTTTGAGGTTGCCACTCAATCATTTTAAGGGCTAATTCTAAAATTATGAGGATTCTTTTAACATTGAAACTGGGATAAGCTTCATGTAAAAAGCTTTGTTAAATCCTTTAACATAACATTTGATTTTTTTTTTTTCAAAGACACATATAGCTATTTGTTTATAGCAGGGGTTGGCAATCTTTTTAGGCCCCGATTGACTTTTACATTTATCAAAAGTCCCGCGATCACCCTTTGTATCTCCACTCTATTTTAATTTATGTTTTCTATACATCTTGTATTTATTCCTTAAATTAAATATTTTCTTACTCACTTATGTCCCTGCCTTTATATAAAAGACATAAAATAAATAAAATGTACATTCTATTTACCCTAAAAGGTAGCAGTCTCCCTTGACAGATTACACTATGACCCTATTTTATAAGTTGTACCAGAGTGGAATAATGTAAGGAAAGTTTGTCTTTTCATGACAAGGTAGTTTGGTTATGCGATTAACTGAAGATTGTGGCAAGATCATTCTGTTGCCAACCTCTGGTTTTTAGGGTAAGAATATTAATCTGAATATTTTAATGGCGTATATATTAATTAGAAGGACTACACTGTCTCTGAAGCTGAAATTGACCAATTTATGACTAGCGACAATTTCTTCATTTTCTAGTGAGCCCTTTTTAAAGATACATATATTTTTAAATAACTCTTGTGTCTTATCTGAGCTTTTAATTGATGAGTTATGAATATGGTGTCAGGTGATCCCCCTGGATTGAACAAGTTTCACCCTCGCAAAACTGAGGATGTGCTAATGTGGGACTTCATATCTCGTTCAATCTACTCGGCCACCAACATCAACCCTCGCCGCAGAATGGAAGCTCCACTAAAGGAAGGACTGGAAGATGTCGTTGGAGAGGTGAGAACAGAACCTCCATGTTCACTCCTGAACGCACCATATTTGACCAGGTTTAGCTAATAGTTTTATAGCCTTGCAACCAAATAATTATTTAAAGAAATATTTGATTACTTGCATAAATACATACATACATACCTAATCATGCAATTCTTTTACAGGTTAGGCAAGAAACTGTGAATATAGCTAAAAAAAACTTTGTTCTTAATCCATCCTCACTAACTTTCTCCACCCTTCCCTATCCTTTAATACTTCCTTCACTTCAACAAATCAATTCTTAAAACTCCTAATGTTTATCTTTTTCACACATTTGTTATAACATTTAACTACGTCTTACAGTTATTATAAGATACACTTTTTAAATTCATATTTAAGGGGAGGGGCAGCCAATTTTACTGTAGAAATATGCCAGTTTCATCAAATCAACTCACACAGTAGGTCCTAAATATACCAAATTTATCTTAAGAACTTCATGAATATCTAGTTTTTGAAAAACTTTTTATTTACCTATGGTTTTCATATTTAATAAAATGTAAACTTTTCAAATATAAAAAAAGAATTGATTAGAAAGCAACTTTTTATTGTATTTTTCTGCAGAGATAGCATTGTGAATAATGGAATATTTTTTATTATTTTTAACGGTTTCCAGTTGTAGCACTGAATATTAGCATGCCTCTCCACTACTAAAGTAGGTAAATCATATTTAAACCTTTGCAACGCTTCCTGGAGGGAATAAAAAATCAAATAAAAATAATACATTTTATACTTTAGTTAGAAAAAATCACTGTTCAATTACATTTTTCATACAAGAAGTTTGAATGTATATACACCTAACCATCAAAATATAACTTTGTCAAATGAGGATTACTTATACAAATTAATGCATAATTTTCTGTTCATGAAACTTACATCAGTGGTCACTTGGCCAAAGCTGTCACTCTTACCTTATAATGAATTTCCGGTGACAATGGGGTTTTAGTTTAAATCTTGGTCATGTAGGCTACACTAGTGTTTCGTTTCCACATCTTATTTATTGTTGTGTTTTTCTACTCTCATTTCATGCTGATTTAGGTGAATTTCTTCACTTTTCTTTTCTCATCCTTAGCTCATAGATTAAGCCATTTTTTTTGAACTAATTTTTTAAAAATTGCTCATATAGAAATACTTTGGAATGTATTTTTTTTGGTCAAACAATGACCGACCCTCTTCTTCTTATCATCAAAAGTAAAACTATAAATCTGTAAATGAACAATATTTACATCAGTGAATCATAGCTCAAATAATATTTAGTTGACAAATATAGCATACTGTTACACAATTTATATAATTATTAATAACTTTTTTAATCTATCAAACCCTGATATAAACTAAATCTGTTAAAGCATAAAAAGTAGTAAAAAGCTGTTTGAAAGAAGCAGAGAGCTTGCATACTGCCTTATCTACTCTCACAGTCGCCTAAATATGGATAACAACTACCATATTATCAAAAATTAATTTGTTAGACTTTTTTGTTGCAAATCTGTTTAGTCCTTTTTAAATAACTACGCCAATAAAAGTTTCTTATTTTCACTCAAAGTAAAAGGTTTAATGTTTCTTCATATATTTTAAAAATTGTTTATATCCTTTGGAAAAAATGATAGTTAAAAACTGCTTTTCTATACTTTTTTTGTAGTTCAAGAACGCTTTAAAAATGTATAGTAGTAATATAATGTTATGGAAGTTATTATAATAAAAACATTTCATGGTTACCAATACGATCACTTAATTTTCTCATTGAATTATTATTTAGGTTATGGACACAATCAACATGCACTCTAAACAGCGTGGCCGAGTGATAGAGTTTCGAGAGATCCTTTATGGCTACCATCGACTGGATCCTCTTCATGGTGCAGACTACATTCTTGACATGCTACTGGTGTATAAGAAATATAGAGGTCGTAAGATGACTGTTCCAGTGCGCCGCCATGTTTACCTCCAGCAGCAGTTTGGAGGTCAGGTTCTGTCTCTTTAGTTCACTGACCCACATTGATGCCATCAAGCTCGCATTAGACTGGATTGCCAGTGGCCAAGAGGTTGAGATTTGAATCTCTGCTGGGTGCACTAAAGTTGATTTCCAATTTATACCCATGCTAGTGCAGGTGCATCTCCTCAAATTACATTCCTCTCTAATCCCTCTATATTAAATAGCTCTTGTGTTAAAATGTATATACTAAAAAAATAGTTTATTGATAGATAGCCTGGGTCCAGTGCTGGTGGTAGCTGTCTGGGCTGACCATGTTGTACAATTAGTTTATTCCTGACACTATCCTATCCCAAAATATGTTTTGTGAACATCTCAACTCTCAAGCTTATCACCAAATCAATGAATTTATACTGTACAATAGCAACAGGACATTAAAAAACATTCGGTTCATATTTTTAATATGAATTAAATATACAAGTTACCATTTCATGTTTAAATTCATTTCACAAATGCACTGTATTTAATTGCTTATAATCCATGATTCACATTTTATAAATATAATGGACAAATACATTTCATTATTAGCTACACCCTGCTTTTTAGAAATGCAAATTCATTCAATTATTAGCTACAACTTGCTTTTTAGAAATGCTAATCTTGCCTTCTTATACTTGATGACTTGTATGAAGCTTGTATCTTATGGTGATGGTGTTTTACCAGTAACTGTTCCTTGCAGTTGGTACAGAGGATTTTAATTGTTGTTTGCTCCTATATTCCTGTGTCTAGCCTCACTGGATCACCAATAATTTCATCCTGGGAAGGTGTTCAACATTTGCATGTTGTAACAATATATACAGTATGAAATGATTGGTTTTCTTGTATGTATCAGTGTAAATTCCCTTGAGGCTTTGTCCCATTGGATCACCTTCCATTGACAGTCTTTTCCGCTTCCTTGGATTACTCTGAATTGGTAATGGTAAGATTTTTTTTTATTTTGGCTCACTTGCTCCTGTTTCCATATATATTTTGTCTACAAAACCCATAATTAAATCTTGCTATTCCATCACACAATGGGGGATTTATAGATAGTAGCCTACCCTTTTTTTTTTGCTTAAGAATTCTTTTTGTATTCAAGCCCCACATCCTGTTCAAGTATTATTCTTGATATTTCCCTTGGTTTGTCTCCTATTCTTGTTTTATTGGTGCCCAGTCCTATGGTCTACATAACATTTTCCTTTGAGTATCTAACTGGGAAATAATTCTTTACCTCCATTTGTTTGATTATTCAATGTTAATAGGATCTGAGGTAATGCCTTGACACAGTATTTGTATAATTTTTATTGTAAGGGAGTTTTGAGGTCTACTTGAATTTTCTAATCATATAAAAGCTTTTCTAAATTTATATACGGCACTAGCTCAATACCTTGGTTCTTCAACTTTGACGTATCTTCTTTCATTGCTCAAATGAGGTTGCCAACTGTTATTTGATGGGATGGCCTCCAAATTACCCCATCTAAGGACTACTTGTTTCTTCACTGTTTGTGTTGTTTTTTTCAAGTTTGTGGGTGCGAATGCTTCTGTCAATCTTGAGATTGGTTTGTAAGAACTATATTTCTCCTTGTGCTGAACCATTAATCATTATCATCATCGTCATCATAATCATCATAATCATCATCATCAATTGTTTCCAGCCTGTAAAATGCCTCTCTCATTCCACTATTATTCCTCCTGCATTTTCTTCCACTCCCTTACACACTTGCTATTATCTGTTCCTCCCATCTCTTTCTTGGTCGCCCTTGGCCTCCCTTGCAGTAATTTCCCCACATACTTTATATCCATTAATCTTCTTGAAATTCTCTCCCCTGCCATCCTCATTATATCTCATATTTGCTTCCTCAACTAGCTCATGTGCATGTTCTACCCCAACTCTTGATCGTACATCTTCATTCCTAAGCCTATATTTTCTGGTGACAGCTAGCATGGTCCTCAAAAACTTAATTCCCATGGTCTCCATTTTCCTTGTTTATATTTTCTGGTGACAGCTAGCATGGTCCTCAAAAACTTAATTCCCATGGTCTCTATTTTCCTTGTTTCTCTTATATCCAAAGTCCCAGTTTCTGCACTATACATAACTATGGGTATGAAGTATTCTCTATACAACATTTCCTTATACTTCAGGGACACTTCAATTTTCCAAAGTAGGTATCGTACACACCTGTAGAAAACCTCTCCCTGCTGCCCTCATCTCACTCCATCTTCTCTGCTTTTCCCCTTTGCCTCAATCACACTACCAAGATGCTTTATTCTTCTTTAAAAACTACTCCATTCAGTTATATCACTTTTTTTTGTCCTGTCCTCTGCTGTGTCATCACCATCACTTCATTTTTCACCATACTTAATTTCACTCCATATTCTTTCACTTCCTACTGATTATCCATGCTGTCACATAAAATCCTATGTCTACCATAAAATAGGTAGTTTCATATTTACCTATATAATTTTAATTACTTATCCTGGAAAACAATGAAGATTTATATGATCATGGTTTTAGATACTGGTAGTTTGTAAGCTTGTGAGCTTTTGGGGTCTAAATAGTTCTTCTGGCTGATTTTACTCTTTTGTAGGCTTTGAATGATTTTGTGTATTAGGGAATATCTTCTCTTTTCCCGCCTAAATGTATCTTGATTTGACATGCATTAATAGGTTAGTTTATCTCGGTTGTTTAGTTTCTTAACGACGTTGCCTACCTGTGACGTCACAACAAAACAAGATATGGTTTCTCTCGTTAATGTTTTTCCTTTTTATTCAGCAAATTTTAAAGATAAAACATTGAAACAAAAACCATACATTCTGAAATAGCTCTAAAAATACCCATACGTGATTTTAAAATTATTTTTGGATCTGAAAGTATCTTTTTTGTAAACATTTAAAAAAATTATCTATAGCTTAGGCTATTTTGTTTATTTGCAGAAAGAGCACATAGCCATACTCCTTCTATAAATAAATTTAAAAAGTCCGTGGAACCATATATATACCTATAATAGGAAACGATAAAAATGGAAAATAGAAATGGAAGACAATGCTGTCCAGGAGCTAATAGTGGAGTGAGGCTCTCTACTTTGCAGCGAAAGAGGGGAAGTGTCATTAGAGAAAGCAGATGAGTTACCTTACAGTGTGAACGGCTCATTCCCCCCCCNATCTTTCAGCCAAAGGGGGGAAGTGTTAATAAAAAAAACCGATTAGTTTCCTTTCCGTTTGAACTTCTCCTTCCCCCCCCCCCCTCCACCTCCCACCACTTTTTTTTTTGCATGGCTTCAAGAGTGATAGTGTTTAGTGTACTGTTAGTTAAAATGGTGAAACATTAAAACCCAAAGAGGAAACTTTGTTTATCAAGTAAACAATTGTCTGTAAGAAGAGCAACTGCTCTAGTACATCAGTTTGGATATCAAAATAAAAAGTAGGCCTATTTATTAATGTAAAAGCAAAACTAGCAAACTGTGATTTAGATTTTGTTACCAGGTCAGGACACTCTGAAACTGGTAATGTAGCCCAAGCCTTCCTGGCTAGACTTTCCAGCATTCCTATCCAATTTCAGAACCTTAGAAAAATACATCTTATATTGATTGTGCTTAAAATCACTTACTTGTTTTAAAGCTTATAAACAGTAAACTCATTGATTCAAATGTACTGATATAGATTAGGTGGTGTTCATGTATTACGTAAGCACACTCTTGGCAATTTGGGACACCCTGCCCCATTGTAAGCAAACAAAAGCAAAAACTTACCCCCCTATCTTGCTTACATAGTATTTTCTGAACCCCTCCTCTCTTGCTTACATAATATTTGTTGACTTATTTTGTTATCTGTTCACAGAGAAAAAACATTTTTGTCTGTGCAATTTATAAATTGCTTATAGTTATCAACATAGAGGCATAAATAATGGTGTCAAATAATTCAGAATAAATATTGTTGCACAATGAATTTAAATTTATGATATTAAACTGGTAATTAAATTCTTGTCTGTCTGTTTCTCTCTCTGTCTTACATAAGTATTGGTCTGACCCCTCCTGCCCTTTTGTCAGCAAAAATAAGTGAAGCTTGAATCCCCCTCCACCCCCTAAAATTTCTTACGTATAATACTTTAACGCCCCTTAGATAAGATTATTTGTATACCACAATAATTTTTATTGCATGTAATTACCTAAGCTACAAGAAAATTTTTTTTTTGCGGTAAGCTAGAAATTTTGTAAAGGCAGACGAAAAAACCTAATTAAGTAAACAAATACAGAAACTAGTGCATAACTTCTGGCTATGTAACAATTAAAATAAACCACGTCTAGTGACAAAACTTAGTGAACCGTAGTGCTAATTTTTGCACTTTTTTGAATTTTTTTTTTCCCCCCCCTTAAATTTATTCCAATATTTTAATGCAATAATTTATATTATTTCTTTTCACTTACATTATTTTTTGTTCTTATGTGGGGGCTCTGGAGTTTCTTTGAAAATGTAGGGGTAGTGAGGGTGCTCAACTCGGGCAAATATTAAACCCTGGATGACCCTAGAAGCTGTTTGAAATGTTGAAGTGATTATTTTTTTATATGCTATATTATTATTATTATTATTATTATTATTAGCACCGCGTCTTACTACCCGTTCGGGTTATACGCAGTTATATGCTATACTTTTATCTCTTTTTTTTATCACCAAATCTTACTACCTGTTCAGAATATAAGCAGCTATTTTTTATCAATGGTTTTCTTGGCAATAATTATACAGTACAATAAGAACATGGTAGGAAGGGCAACATGGGATATTTTAAATCAAATATAAATTAGTAATTTAGTAACTGGCACAGAAATTATAATGTGAAGATTTTTTAAACTATCCCTATCTCCACTAATTCACCCTTCACTATTTCGTGTCCATGCCTGTGAGTGCTTTCATTAGGTAGTCAAGCCATCTCAAACTTTAAATACTGATTAATCTACTGATGTATACACTGGACACAAACTAAATTTTGTATGCCAAAAGCTCCCAAAGTTTTAGGTTAACCTACCAATCATTATACTAGTTGGCCTTATAAGAATATTTTTAAGTTTAAATAAATGTTGATTAATCATTTTTTCTATTCGGAAAACCATAAGCCTGTTTTAATAATATTTTAATAATAAATTATACAATGTTTTAATCACCACACCTAGTAACAAAACATCCTACTTTGCTTATGAATACAAGAAAGTAAATCCAGTAGTTTTTAAAACTGTAAAATAGGGCTCTGGGAACTTTTTAGAAGTGGGAGAGGGGCCTCAACTAATAGGTTGGTCTGAGGATTCTTCCACGGTAACATTTTAAACCCTGGATAACTATAGTATGATTTTTGTAGGAAGAACAGTAGAAGTTAGTTACTAATGTTACTAAAACAATGTTAATATATTCATACATCAAGCCAAGTTATCTGCAGCTGTCACTATTTATAGATATTTTCAATACCTATAAAATAACACAAATAAAATGTAATATGTTATCATTGTTGGCCGCAAAGAAATAGGTTTGAATTTTCTCTACTGTTCTTCCAATCAAAATCAGGGTATATTTAAGCTATTTCAAAGTGATTTAATTTTTCATGGGTAGTACTTTTTTATACTTTTCTTTCTCGTAATGTATAGTAAGAACACGATAAAGAGGATGAATTATGAAATACAATTATTTTTCACAGTTAACAGTCATTAAAAGTTATACTCTTATGTTTATTTTCTTGGTAAAGATATTCTCCAGAGCTCTTAGAACCTTATTTGTATTGTATAAAAGGGGGAGGTGGGAGGGAAGTTGATTAAGAAAAGGGGGGGGTTGAGCTCAGATGTGCCTTCCCAGAAATGTTACAAACTTGGTTTTCACCTAGAAATTTTTGAAAATTATAGTCCTCCAAAAACTATTGTAAGTGGTCACCCCTTAGCAAGTTTTTGAAAATTGGATTCCTCTAGAGTCAAGACCCAAATTGTATATGATTTTTTGTCAAATTTACTTTTGAAAATTAAATTCACCTGAAGTTATTTAGTGTGAGCTCCTACAGGCAATTTGAAAACTATACATCTTTACTGGCAAATTTTTGAAAATTGTATTGCTTGTTTTTAACAATCTATAGTCGTTCTCGCTTCAATTTTTTAAAATTAAAATTCCTTAAAAGATAGTTAGAATGGACCTCTAGAAGGAAAATTTAGTTATTAATTGAATGGCTCGGTTAAATATTTGAAGTGATTTTCAGATATCTGGAGTTTGTTTTTAATTGTAATTATAGTTGAGTTTGAGCTTCTTCCTCAAATGATCAAATAATTACTTTCTACATTAAGTGTTCCACGGATCTTACTTCCAGCCCAGACTAACAGCTATTTACACAATCTTAATTACACTGTATATTGTCAAACACTTGACAGGAAGACATTTTGATATAGCTATTTATTTGAAGAAAAATCTATAAAACACAGTAAGAACGTTTGTTTGAGTTTCTCCAAAATTACTTGAACTCTCGTTGGATTTTGGTCAAAATAAAGAGATTCGGAAACGGTAATATTCTGTAATCCGCACACCTTTTTATAGGTTTTAAATAGTTTGTTAACAATCTTGTATTCATACATAATGTAAATGAACAATGTAAACATATAATTATATTCTAAATTACTTTTGAATAAAAATTAAAACAAATCAGTATTATTCGTATATTTGAGGCAAATATATTAGGACATACTTGATAATCAACCACAAACCCATTCTTTATTTAAAATTATTTAAGAGGAAAGATAATGTTACATCAATTCTGTTGCTAATTTTTGCGATATTTTATTGAAGTTATTAAAGTAATAACACCCATCCACACAATCGTGACACTTATTATCCAGTAACATAAGCCTGCATACCCTTAGAAATTAAAGATTGTATCAGCGTGTTCTTCTCAACGTAAGAGAAGTAGAGTATAGTTCACCTATCTGGTCTACAAATTACAGTGTAAAATTTATTTCAAAATAAACGGGGCCCCACTTCTTACCCTTTTCAATTTATAGTTCTATAACATGATTTATAGATATTTAAGTATTACTTAAAATTACCATGCTGATAGTGACAGATTTTATGAGACCGGTAGGTATTTTTATTTTTATTGTTGTATTAAACTACTTGACATAATATTAATTTCCCACAATAGGCATATGGTATTATCTAAGTTTGTTAATAAAATAATATTTTAAAATAAATCCATACATGCTTTTCGAATATATGTGAAAAATATCAGGAAGGCTTAATACAGTCCAAGGCCCCCAAAATATAAACAGGGGTGATTGAGGGCCCACCTCCCCCAACCACGTTGTTCTAGAGTCCCTGGGTAAATTCCAGAAACAATAGCTCTGATAATGTTTACTAAATGTTTATTCACCTGTTTGACATTTAATAGCTTTTTTTCTTTTAGTCCAAATAAAACAGGATAAGCCCCAGAAAGTGCCCATACTACCATTTTTACTGCAGAAATTCCCAGAACCCTAAGTCAGAATATGAATCCTGACTGCATCAGTTAAATCAAACGAGTGTGACGTTAAGCCCATATATATATTACTAGTGGGTCGTTGCAGTAATGGCTGCAGATTATTGCATTAAAATATATTTTAATCTTTTTACTGGGGAAGTATCTATATAATAAGCGCTCACTCATTTTTTAGTTAAAAGTGTACTTGTCAAAGGCTCTTAACATTCCTTAGATATATAGTCACGCCCCAATGAGAACTTTAAAATTACCCCTCTCCCAGATCTATTTGTTGCACCATACCACTCAAGTAACAATTGAGCTGATATTATTTTTAAACAAAGACAAATATTTTATTTACCAATATACAGCTATACACAAATCATGGTTTCCATGGTGATGTAAACCAGGAATGATTGTACTATTAACCACTGCTCAGTGCTCACACAGAAGGAAAAGATGGAAAACTTGCTAGGAAAATTGGGTTTTAGTTTTAGGCCACCATCTTTACCGGCATCTTTACCGGCATCTTGATTCCATAATCTTTAAAATTAGTGTTCATTTGTCAAAATCTGCTCAGTCATTTACTCATAATTCCTATTACTGTAAACGGGCTTACCAAATTATATTTAAAATATAAAATAAAGAGAGTGATAAGATATGATAGTGAAAATGAGAGTGTAAGTGTTTGAGTGTCTGATTGTGTAAGTGTGTGGGTGAGTGTGAGAAAGTGAGTGTAAGAGCCTAAGAATGGGAAATTGAGAGAGATAGAATAAGTGTGTGAGCGATTGATAGTGAGAGTTTGAGTATGTGTTAAAGAGAAAAATACTGAGAGAAGAGAAAAAGTGTATGTGTGTGTTTGTTAATTACATACCTAATCAAATCAAAGGGGGTATGTAATTAAAGGGTAGCTAAAAGTGGCCACACCAGATTGGTTTGAAATTAGAAGAAAAAATAGTAGTGCTTTCAGATGGGTTTACCATTTAAATCTTGACCTCAAGGGTCAAAGTCAAAAGTGGTGGCACTTTGCTGACTTGTTATTGTGACTACTCACTCATCCTTCTTTTTCTGTATAAAGTGTGTATTTCTGTGTAGGTCTGGAGATCCGCGAGACTGTGGACGGTGTGGAGGTACCACAGCCAATAGTACGGGAACAAGAGGGAGATGAGCCTGCCAACTTACAAGCAGACATGTCAGACAACAATCTGCTTAGCATGGGAGATCTGCAACCACCACTAGAGATTGAAAGCAGTCCAACAGTGAGTAGTTCTGTGCCGATAATCAACCACCATCAAAGCTGTGTTTGGAAAAAAATGAATATACTACCATCCAAGATAGCCACATATTTACCCTTATGGAGTAAGGATAATGAGAATATATCCACATTTGGGTGGAGGCATGGTGGAAAACCATTTAAGAGAAATCACCCTCAGAACACCCAGCCATCATGCAATCTTGACCTCCCTACCATCAACAATTATTCATTTCATTTCAATATTGACCTCTTATACCATATGATCACCCAGGCATGTTAAACCACTCTTTTTTTAACTCTTAATTTTAGCTTTTAGAACAGTTGTGTTTAGTTCTGGATCGCTTCCTTGTCTCATTCTTTACCATGTGAAGACTACATTTTTTAGTGTACCAGAATTTAAACCCAAATCTTTCAGAAAGGATTGCTCATCATTTGTTGAGAGAACCATAACATTTATGATACATTTTTTCTAATTGGGGGAATGGCATAATTGTTCATCAGCCAACAGATCAATCTATAGGCTTTGTAAATCTAAGTGATGAGATTTGGTCTCATTTCTCAAGTTAATATTACATTGGTCTTGGTGGTCTTATATTCATACCACACAAGCGTTTTTAATAATAATGATGATGATGATGATGACCACGACCTTCTCTTCCACTTACCAATGTTGAATACAACATACACTATCACATTAATTGAAATACAATTTAATAAAAGAATATTCAACTAAGTAGAAACACATTCACATGGTCCTTCATACACTCATTTAAAGCTCAAGTAGTTTCAAGAACTCAGTTCAGCTTACTAGGCCAGGTAAATTGCTTAACCGCACACTCAAAGGGGAATCTTGATGTTAGATGACGAGTAGAGTTATCTAGTTTGTTCCAAGCCTGTCATGCCAGGACAGTGAAAGAACGAGCATATGTTTGAGATCTATGTATGGGAATAGACATCTGTAGCGTGGATTTTAATCTAGTAGCATGGGCGTGTTTATCCTTCAGAAATAGGAACCGTGAGGAGAGGTATTGAGGCTGAGATGTTGATAATATTTTGTGAGGCAATACGAATAAGTGTAGCCTTCGCCTTTCATTTATTCTTAACCAACCCAGTTTATTAAAATACTTAGAAATATGGGCATGCCATTTTAAATTAAATATGTATCGAACACATGTATTTTATAGTTGTTGTAGTCGTTCTGCTAGATCATCCCTTAAGTCATTGTATACTACGTTGCAGTAGTCAAAGTGTGGCATTATTAAGCTCTGGGCAAGGATAATTTGTACATTTTCTGGGAGAAAATTCTTTAGCCTTCTCAGTGAGTGTAAGCAGGCATACACTTTCTTGCAAATCAAAGCTATCTGATCTGTTCAATTAATATTTTCATCAATAATCACACCAAGGTTTTTAGTCAGGTTTTTATAACCCACAATCTTGATTTGTGTGTCTGCAAGCTATTAGAAGCCCACTTCATTGTAGAGTTAGCTCATTGTAAGTGTGTTGGACTTGCACGCCTGACTCTGACAGGATTCAAGTTTAAACTTTGGTCAAGTGTGTTGAGTGTTTATTTTCCCAACAAATTGGTTTGCTACTGCTCTAATATTTGGTGCAATTTAGTCATGGGTGATAAATCACCGACTGTGATTTTTTTTTCCACCGATACCATATAATCACTGCTACTCACAGTGGTTTGATCTCAAAAGTATCAGTGATTGAGATATCAGTGATCGGAGATACTCCATACTCGCAGATACTCCATACTTGCATCGGATGGCAACAGTTACTCGAGCTACAGAGCTAGTATTGCTTCTTCTAGGCACTCGAGTAACTACTCACTTTGCGGCCCTTGTTATTCTTTATTTTTTATTTTCCAACAGTTAATTGAGAATCGACCTTATTGACTGGCATGTTTTTTGTGTTATCTCTATTTAAACACTTGATCTCATAGAGCTCATTTTAAAAAACGGTATCAGATTGCTTTGTAAAAATCACTTATGGTTTAAATGTTTCATTCACATGCGTTTTTAATACAAATATTTGTTGTTAAGAACAAAATCGAAAAGTTTACTTATTAAGCAAATCACATTTCGGGTTCTTTTTAAAAGAAGCTCCGAAAAAAATCATTTATTCTTTTTTTTCGGTGATCCTATCCCCAAAATCGCAAAAAATAAATTAAAATAAGTAACAGAATAGAAAATACATAAATAAACCTTAATATTCACTATGTTTCGATGATCCTAATCATCTTATAGTCTAATCTAAAGTTTATTTGCTTCTAATATATGTATAGTTCATATACTATTAGATGTACGGTATTTAAAATAAAATAACACTACAATAATATTATATATGACCTGCATTCCAAACAACATTTTCTAACCCAATCGCTATTATGTTATGTTCATTTTTAATGTCACATAAATTTTAATTGTTGTAAAACAGATCACTAAATAAATTACACAATTACAAGAGTTTCTCATAGTACATCAAATATGTTTTAATAATGGTATTCAAGTTTAACATAATTTTGTTGGACCACTTATGTTGCTCAAATTACATAACAGGTCACTATAAAGTATTCAATAACTTTTTTGCTTTCTCTTTTTATCAACTGTATAAAACATCTTAAAACGCATACTTTTATAATGACTGTACGTTATTCAGGCAACATGAAACCTGACGATTAGGTAGCTGTATGTCGATTGTCAATGTCAATGCCGGCGGGAAGAGTTTACGTTAGGTCTTTAAGTATGGAATTCTATTGCAAGCCGCCAAACACCCGAGTAATTAGTTTCCTTCCAACCAATACTCATGGGACTGTTCAAGTAAATACCAAATATCCAATACTCAATACTCATAAATACTGATACTCGATTGTACTCGCCTACTTGGACAGTAGCTTATACTAGCTTTGACCATGGTTGGAAAGTGAAAAAATATCGGTCCATGAAGACACTGTGAATACAGGTCACAGTGAAAAATCACTGGTATAAATCACCGATATTTTAAAATCACATTCACTGTATTCACTGATATTGTAAAATCACTTGTTCGCTCATCTCTAGTACATTTACTCTAAACTGCACTCTTCCAATTTCTATGCCATGATATTCAGGTGTTAATAACACAACCATAGAATTATCAATGCATAAGTTGAATTATTTCTTTATTTTTCCTATTCTTAGGAACAGTATTGTCTTGGTTAAAGCTTTTATTCAACCATACTTTACATTGTATGCCAAAAAAAAACCCACAGAAAAGTATTTAATTGTCAGCCTATAAATAACTAGTTTAGCTCACAAAATATATTGGTAGCATGTGTTAAAACAATAAGTCCTCACTTGATATCGGTGAGTGACTACAGCAGTAGTATGTTTGAAAAGGTAGCTACATAACAGTGGCTTGAGATTGAATTTTTGTTGAATTTCCAACAAATGTCTTCTTTTTAAGTAATTTTTAAAATGTTAAAAAACTGTTCTCCATTTCAATCTATCATTCGTTGAAAATTAAATTAGGTAACTGTCATATGTTAACAATCCTGTGTTATATTATATTGTATATACATTTCACATGTATTTAATTTAATTTTAAAATTTCAGGATGCAGTGGGAACAAAAATAATCAACTTTATTCTCCCGCTATCTGGAAGATTTGCCGCATTCCAACGTTTTGTTGGAGTTTTTGAAGAGGTTTGTCTACAGAGAGACAAGTATGTATCTCTAATTGTAGTTCTCTACCAGAATCCTCAAGCTCATGACAGCTTTAACCAAAGTGCTAGTGAGGTTAGGAGATTGCAGAGCATGTATCCGCATAACCGCATTGTGCTAGTTCCTGTGTTTGAGAAATTCGCCCGCGCTCGAGCACTTCAACTAGGTGCATCACAAGTTACAGACAACACTCAAGACTTGCTCTTCTTGGTTGACGTTGATATGGTGTTTATGAGTGCAATGTTGCAAAGGATACGCACCAACACTGTGAAAGGTAAAGAGGTGTATTTTCCTATTGTGTTCAGTGAATTTGATCCATCTATTGTATACGGGATTAGTGAACTTAAGTCTTCATCAGACCATTTTCGCATCGACGATGACACAGGGTTTTGGCGTCAATTTGGCTTTGGAATTGTAAGTATCTATAAATCTGATTTGATGCAAGTGGGAGGTTTTGATACAACCATTCAAGGTTGGGGGAAGGAAGATGTAAACCTTTATGATAAGATTGTTGCATTTAAAAACTTGACAGTGTTCCGAGCAGTAGATCCGACACTAGTTCATGTGTTTCATGTTGTGGGCTGTGATCCAAGTCTTGAAGAAACTCAACTACGAATGTGTGAAGGATCACGGTATGACACTTACGGTAGTGCACAGCAGCTTGCCAAATATATTTATAGTCGTAAAGAAATAATAAAATATTTGGAGAAAAAAGTGCAAAAGCCATTATCTTGATATTAACTATTTAATTTTTTTTATACTTTAAAATTAGAATTGGTTTGCAGTTTAATTTCTCTATATTGTATTTAGATTTATTGAATTAAATTTTTAAATTTACGGATGTAGTGGGAACTAAAATAATCAACTTTATTGTGTGTTCTAATAGTATGACATGTACTTTCGACTTATTCAATTCTATTTGTAAATAAAAAAGTTAAGTAGCTAAGAACATATTTTTTTTTGTATTATAATACCAAATATTTAAGATTTGTATATGTGTGTGAAATTGCCATTTATTAAGCTACTTAACATTTATGATTTTTTTAGTTTTTTATATTTGACAAGTTTAATATGAAATATGTGTTAAAAAATAAGATTAAAATAATATTTATTACTGTCCCAACTTCAAATTCGTGTTGTTTTCTTTTGTGTGTATGTGTGTATGTGTGTGTGTGTGTGTGTTTGTGTGTGTTTTTTCCCCCAAGACATCACTATATCCCAAATAGTATTAATAAAACTCTTGGTTCTTTGCCATTTAGTCAAGAATTAACACTGATGTACATGTTAAGCTCCACTGTAAAATGCCCTTATGATTTGCAATATTCACTTTTACTCACATGTCGATTTTGTGTTCTTAATTAGTGCTCAAATAGTGCCCCCAGCCAACAAACAGAAAGTTATAGAATTTAACTAATAAACTAATTGCTAGTGCCCGCCACCAGGCCACCTGCTGACCTTAGGGTTGATAGTTTGGTGCAATTCCAACAGCATTTGCAATTCAAATCGTCAAGGTCAAGTGTCCATCCACAAATTTGGAAAAATTTGAAAAAAAAAAACTTTTATGTTGTATCTTATTTTCAGGAGACAAGGATTACCTTTAATAGCCCCTTTTGAGGCTTCAATTTAATACATTTTTCCCGGGGTCCTCCGCCATACTGGGGGGTATTTAATACCCCCTAGACCCACCTGTTTTCCCCCTCTGAAGAAAAATCCTGCACATGCCCTTGTTAGTAGAGAGAACAAATTTTTATGGACTTTGATTTGTTAAGAATAAAATTATAATAGTGCTGTTGCTATTATTTTTTTCTGGAAATTTCAGGCAAATAACAATATCATCTAATACTAAGTGAAAAATGTGTTAAGTTTGGATTTAGTTAATTTTCATTAAAATCGACCTAATTGATCATTATTTGCAAATAAAAGGCCAAATAATTAATTTCATGAAAATATGTTATTCAATATTATTTTATGTAAGTAGTATACAACCAAAAATATGAACTTAAAAAATATTTTAATGTAAATTTTAATGTGCTAATTACTTGATCCTTGCAAAGTAAATTTTTTAACAACACACCTGACGATATTTTTGTGTCCCTAGTTAGAACTTCAAATATTCCAAGGGCTTAAAGATTTTACATTATGTTTATAATAGCAATGTTCAACCTATTCTACACACTCATTATCTGAATAATCTTTAGTTCATGGTTTATAGTCTGTAATAGCTTGATAAGTACCTACACTGAATCCTGATCCATAAGTCAATACTCTGCAAGAGTTCATAAAAGTTTTACTCAATAAGGAGCATTGACATAGATGGTTACAGAGAACCATTCACTTGTAAACAAATAAGTGGCCTAGTGGCTAAATAATTTTATGATAATGAGAATTGATTTAAAAACAAGTGTAAATTTAATGAAGAAAGCCCACCTAGGGAAAGAGGAAAAATGTGGGAAGTAGCTAATGCACAAATATGACAGCTTCCTTCGAATTCTCCATACCATCTTGGACTACACCGAATAAACACTATCCTTAACAGTGGCTACAATCTCCTAACCAGTTTCACCCAGACCCAAAACCTTTTAGTTCATTCCCAAGAGTTGCTTTCAAACGGCCGATTAATCTCCTAAGCTTTCTGATCCCGAGAGAATCTGAAAAGAAAAACCAACCACCAAAGAGTCATATCTCTGTGGGAACACCTGTTGCAGCACATTTGGGATACAACTACTATCTACATCCTTCAACAGCAAAGTTACTAAATTGGAATACAAAATCCCTGGTAATTAAAACTGCAAAACAAATAATTTGTTATATCAGCTACATTGCAAATCATGTGATGCAGAATATATAGGCCTTACTTTACTACAGGTTATCTCAGACCACGAATGGACCATAATCGTTTTGACACAAACCACAAAGACCCGGACAAACCTGTACCCATCCATGCTGGTGCCCACAACCAGCACTTTCAAACCTACTACACCACCAAAATGTTAAGAGCATTACTCATATAGTGCAATAACTCCCAACTCAAGACATTAGGAACTGGCCCACCAATGAGCTACCCGATCAAGATTACCACCAGGTCTTAATAAAAGATAGTTTCTTTCTTCCAGAAAGAGCACAAATGGTTTTTATTTTAATTATTATTACTTTCTTTTTCCATCAGGTGTTTATATTATTTGAATAACTACAGCCAAAGCTTTGAGAAATTTATTTTTACTCTTACAAGATTTGGCACAGTGAAGAAAGAAGAAGAGAGAAGAAAGGTGTCACCAATCACTATTATGTGTAAATAAGTGCTAGGACACACTTCTAACTATTCTGATATTGTTGTTTAAATTGCTTTGAACAAGGGGTGATTTTGACATTTTCTTTAAATTCCATTTGGCTTACTTTTATCCAAAGGCATCCCTTATATCAGAGCTTAAACCCTTTTCCTTTGTGTGTGTTACCTTGTAAAATAGGACACTAGCCATACATCACGTTACTTGCATTTTAAGAATGTTCAAAGGAAGGAGTTTTTGCCTCCAAAACCGTATGCAATTAGCTAATTACATATATTTCCAAGTGTTATTTTTGATATCTTCAATTAAAAGCCTATCAGTTGTTTAAAAATTTAATATATTATAGTGTGCTGGGCATTTTTTTCCTTTGAACTATGATCCAGCCCATTGTTTCTTAACCTTTTAACCTTTTTACCTGGGTGTCACACTTTGACACATCCCATATATTTGTTGCACCCTTGGTATAAAAGTTCGTATGTCCTTAATATAAAAATATTTTTAGGAATTAAAAAAAATTCCATAAAACACTTTTAATTTAAAAAAACTTTATTCACGGTTCTTTTGGACTTTATTATAAATGTCCCAATTTTTTCAGAGTAGTCCTTGGAGAACGTTGCATCACTCTCTTTAAAAACATTGTTCTAACCATTGACTCTATTCCAAACAATATAATAAAGAATTATGGATAAAAATAATCAGCCTACAGATAAAATTATAATATTTGTTTTATTATAAAAAAGAAATATAAATGTGCAAAATGATACAAAGTCAAAGTCATTCGAAACAGTGAAATTTAATGAGAAATGTTTTATCTATCAAAACACAGCTAAGCTTCTGATGGCATTTATTAATTTTTAATATCTTATATATAAAATTCTCGTGTCACAATGTTCGTTCCCGTACTCCTCCGAAACGGCTTGACCGATTCTCATGAAATTTTGTGAGCATATTGAGTAGGTCTGAGAATCGGCCAACATCTATTTTTCATACCCCTTAGTGATAAGGGTTGTCCACCCTTAACATTTTTCTATAATTTTTAGACATTTTTTTAATATCTTTATTTTTTTTATTATGTCGCATTAAAAAATACATACAACCCTAAATTTTTACCCTTTTATCACCAACCCCTATTTTTTAATAGCCATTTTAGTAATTTAATCATTTTTCATCCCCGGTCGATAACTGATCAATCGTCATGTGCCAATTCAATTCAAACGTATTCAGTTTCCGATTAGATTGGCATTTGCAATGACTATCAACAAATCCCAAGGTCAAACGATGTCTATTTGTGGCTTAGATTTGAGAACACCATGTTTTTCACACGGACAATTATACGTGGCATGCTCTCGAGTGGGTAAACCATCCAGTTTGTTTGTGTTAGCTAAAGATGGACTAACAAAAAATATTGTTCACGCTATGGCATTAAGAGATTGATATTGTTTGTTAGTGTTACTGTCGTAATTGATTAATTAATGATATATAATTTTAAGGAATAAATTATAATAACTTAAAAATAATGTTTGCCTTTTGTTATTTTTATATTCCCTCATCGTTCACAGCGCTCCATGCCTATTTCATGCATATACCACATTCTTACACACTTACAATAAGTAAGCTATTTTTTGTCTACACTAGAAATTACTTAAAAATTATTTATATGGCAAAACAACGTTTGCCGGGTCAGCTAGTATATTAATAATAAATAATAATTTAGCACCGCGTCTTACTACCCATTCGGGTTATACGCTTTAAGTACTAATTACGCTAATGGATTAGGAATTGGGAAAGGATGAATTAGAGGAAGTGAACCCACATTTGCGTGGAGGGAGAGTGGAAAACCATTTAGGAAAAACCACGCCCAGTTCAACTGACCTAGATTCGAACCTCGATATCCCCGTCCTCAACAGTTGAGCTCAACACGACTAGTGCGTTAGCCAACTACGCCACCGAGGCGGGTAATTTTTAATATATATGCAAAATAAAACAAAATATTTTGTTTCATGAAATCATCTAATTGATTTTTTTAAATGATAATTATGGTCAAATGTATTGATTTTAAGTGAGTAAACCAAATTAAAACCATACATTTATCTTCCTAGTAGTAAAATCCATTATTCTTTAACTTTTACCATGAATTTTTTATTAAAAATACACACAATGGAGACACACACACATTAATAAGCAATAGACATAATATAAAGATGTCTGTCTTTTATTACTTTCTCGCTATCTTACAGGTAGAGAAAGTATTGAGATAATAAACAAAATTGAACTCAAGATTTTGATGAATCTTGACGTTTCATGACCCCCCCGAATCCCAAAATGTGGTTTTTGACTTTCCGCCTGTCTGTCTGTCTATACCTCCAACTAAAGCCTAAACGATTATACCGATTGGGATAAAACTTGGTATCTAGGGTTTTCATAGTGTTGCCCCAAGGGGTTTTTGGAATTGGATATCTAAACCTAAAATTAAGGGTAGTTTACTGAAGGACAAAAAGAGAAAAAGTCGATTTTCTCAAAATTGGCTCTAACGATTTTGATTAAATTTCATTTCTATACATTCATAAATTTTCCAAACAAAATGGCTCCTCTCAATATTTCGGCAAAATTACTTTAAGGGCTCTGGTATGTTACGTAAATTATCTTTTTTTTATAATATCTCCTAAACTATTTGAGATATGAAATTACTTATCGTTAAAAATATGTAGGTCTCTTTATAATACAAATATTTTATAAGAAACATATTTTTATAAAACCAATAACTTTCAAGCTATACATAAATATATATATTTTTTAACTTTGAACTCAAAAGGTAAAAGTATTGCGTCTGCAAAAGAAAATCTAACCTGAAATGTTGATGGATGTCACCGTCTCAAGACCCCTCCCCCGATCCCCTCCCCAACCCTAAAAAGTGTGTCTGTTTAAACTTAAAATTAAGAGTAGTTTAAGAATGGGCGAAAAGAGAAATAATCGATTTTCTCAAAATCAACTCTAACAATTTTGATTAAAATTCGTATCTAGGTGTTTATTAAGATTATAAATAAACTGGCTATTTTCATTTTACCATGAAAATTAATTTTAAGGTGCTTTACAGAAGCAGAAACTTCCATATCTCCGCAACTATTTGAGATACTAAATAACTTATCATTGCAAAATTGTAGTACTGTTTAAAATAAAAAACTTTTATATGAAATATATTTTTATAAATCCAACAGTTTCTGAGATATTGGCAAATATATTAATACAATTTTGTGAGCTTTAGTTCTAAAGAGATACTACTTAAGTTTTAACGAAATTATTCTCCAATGCCATAGAGTAATTAAATATAAGTAAGTCTCTAAAGGTTTATGTTGTTTTTCCTTAAGCCTCTTAGGAGAAATGCTTGTACAACAATGATATATATCCATTTTATACTCAATAGTCAATATTTACATTTTTTATTGGTCAAAATTTATAAATGAGGAATTTAATAGCAATGCGATGGCATGAAGATTTGCAACACCTAATAAAATGTCAAAAATTTTAACTGGAAGTTGAAATTTTAACACTAAGGGTTGACTGTGGAGGACCCAACATTGATCTTTTTTATCGGTCCAAACATAAAATAAGGACATTAATTCTTTAAAAACAAAATTATAAAATTTAAAACCGGGACTTAAAAAAAAAAAGTTTTACATAAGTATAGTGCAATCTATGCTTGGGTTTGCTAGTGTATATTATTTCGTTTCACATATATTACGAATTTTGAGTAAATATCTCTATTTTCAAACAATAGAGCAAGAAAGTTTGTGCGGAGTTCCATACCATTTATTTTTAGTAAAATGTTGCAGTCAGTGAGAAGATTTTTGACCTGCTTGCAAGAATAAATATATTGAATACGTTGCTCACTTGCTAGGTTTATGTAGGGTTTACCCCTGCTAAATTTGACCAGAGAAGTTAGGTGTCCTGAAATTGGTTTTAATTTTCTTACTCTTTCCAATGTTGGTGCATTTCCTTAAAATTAATCTTTTTTCACAGGGTACTGTTTCTTTAAATTAAATACAGTAGTATAGATTTCTCTAAGCCAGTACACTGGTGTTGTATTTTTAAGCTTTCTAATTTCTACCCACACAAGGAATATCCACGAATCATCCTACACTGGGGAAAACAATTCCCATTCTAGATGCCATTTTCTGTAATCTATAACAACTTGCACAGAGATACATATATATATATATATATTAGTCCCTTAGGCTTGGTGAATCTTTTCTAATGTGATGTGGAAAGGGCAGACGGATATTGGGGGAGGGATAGATGTGACTTTTCATAATTTTTTATATGCCAGGATTAATTAATTTTTTGACACCAAGGATCGTCCCACTCTCTCCTACTGTTTATCCCCAAAAATGAAAAATTCTGGATACTTCCTTGATTTGAAGTGTTAGGTATTATTTTACTGGTACAAAATGAGAAAAGGTGAACATAATAACTCTACATCTAAGAGGTATGTGCAAGAAATATATTTCATGACTATAGGCTTAAGTCAGCCACAGCTGGTGAGAAAGTAACAAATCAATTTGATCAGTTTTTTATAATTACTTGATTCTTCTGTAGTAAAATAATTTTGAAATTTCAACAATGTCAATAAATTTAATTTGATGCAAAATATAATACAGGTTTTGCACCTAATTACAAATCTTAGTTTAGAAAAACAAAATAGCTTTATTTAGTTTAAATCAAGTATCAACATTTTTTGTGAAATTTCAGCGATTTTTTATTATGTGGCAAAAATAATTACTATACATCCCAACTGTGATTTTAAAAAAAGTGTGTAACTATCTACAATTAAACTAATCAATAAATTATCACCCACTTTGGTGGTCTCATTGTCTAACACGCTACTCCCCCAGTAGACTAAACCACCGATGACGGGAGATCAATGTTTGAATCTTGGTCAAGTGTACTGAGGGTAGCTTTTCCAAAATGGCTTTCCATTCTTCTTCCACGAAAATTTGGGTTCCTTTCCCATAAATATATCGTAACCTTCTGATTCCCTAAAATCATTAGTGGGATTAGTACATAAGAGTATAACTTGAACAGATAGTAAAATAACAGTGCCAACAAAATTCATCCTGGTCCACTTTTTACTAGTTGTTGTGTTGAGTTTAGCTGTGGTAACTGGTGAAAGCATCACTCGGAGCACTCGTAATCACAGCCATGTACCCCACGTCCAGATTGTCATATTTCATCTGATTGAAATTGATTCCATTATTGATTCATTATCCTGTGGATCCATCACAAATCAATTTATAATACATATGAATTAAATAACAATTACGTGCCAGCATTAAAGCCAGATTAGAGTGGATGGTGGAATGTGGATAGCTTTGAGTGGTCGATACTTTCACCAGTTGCCACTACAATCAGTGAAAATTGGTCTAGGATATCAGACAAATCAAGATGGCTCAGTGATATAAGTAGAGAATTGGCACACAAAGACAAAGGTCTCAGGTTCTATTTACTTGTCCAGTTTGTCATTTTTCACCTAATTAAAATTCACAACAGAAAAGGTTGAGATAATTGAGTACTGTATTGTTTAATTGGTTTTGAAGCTTCATAACTTCCATTCCCATAGTAAACACTCCAGTGTGAGGATATTTGCCTTAAATTACATGGGACCCTTAACTCACTTCACAAATCAATTACAGTAGTGCTCTTACTGGGTAAAATATTTTGTCCTCAATATAATTTATAGCCCAAAATCCTTGAAATGTTTTAGTTTGTTTTTCAAATTATTTTAATGTTCTTAATAGCACTCACTATATTTTACACATCATTTATTATAAATTCTCCACACTTAAATCATCATCAACCTCAATTCCTTTTAAACCTACAAACAAGGTCATTTTTTAATTTTATATAATTGTTATTCCAAACTGCCCAACATCTCTGTGGATGAAAGAAAATGTAATTTCGTTGACTGTTAACTCACAACTACATAAGATGAATTATTGAAAATCACCTATGGGAGTATCTACCTGTATATTTAATAAGGCCCAAGGTGTCACTCTCATGTTGGACTGGCCTGCTGAAGATGGGGAGATCGGGGTTCAAATCTCGATCGGATCTACTGAGGGTGTTTTTTCCTAAATAGTTTCCCACTCCCCTTCGAACAAAATGTGGGTAGATTGCCTCTAAAATGCTTTCTTTCTCATCCTTACCCCATTAAAGTAATTATTATCATGTATGCGTACAAACTGAACATGTAGTAATATGTGGTGATAAAAAAAAGACCCAGTGTATTAGGAAGGCATGTTGGTATCTAGTGTTGCCACTCACTGGAAGCAGTTGAAAATGAAATAATGAGGGACAATATTTTGTTCTATGCTTGAAATGGCCATAGAAATGTGCTCTGGACCGGACAATTTGGTCGATCTCAAAATGGAACACATTAGGTTAAATGTTTCTATAAACTAGAATGGGTACAAAACCTGAAGAGAACTATTGACAACACTTGTGCAACATTTTTAAACACCCATTGATATGCATGAGGAAAAGTGTGGCTGTTACTAGTCTGGTCTGTGGACACATAGTAAGGGGAAAAGGTGTGTGACTGAGCCACCGATCATAAATAAAGTTGTTTTCTTCAATGCTGAATGTCACTTTGTGTCCAGGATATGGGTGGGGTCTTTTAAGTTCATTTTTACCCATGCAATAGTTATTAGTTGTTATATATTTTAATTATATTTCTTTATCAATTTCCGTGTGTTCCTTGATTGATAAATTATCAATAGTATTTATTGTGATGGATTAAATAAACAATTTTTATAGTTGCTAAGTACGGTTTTAGGTGCATCAAAATATTGTAAACTTTAAATTGAAAATGATGCTTGTACACCGGAATTGAACCTGACACCTTTGGCTTATTACGTCAATGCTCTTACCGCTTAGCTATTCATGAGTCATCCCATACCCAGGGTCATCCTTCACCTATGTTATAAATCAGAATCTGTTATAGACATGTGGAAATTGTCAGCTACATATGAGCAATCAATCAAGATCACAAGCTATCAGATAACGCGACTATCTTGGACTCTAGAGGACATTTTTTAAAAAATAATAGTGTTAGGAAATAGGCTGTAACTGTCTGCAATTATGAGGGAAGAGTATTTTTTATGGTGGAGTTGTTTGGTAATACTTTTTATATAATCTCGCTTCCCCCATTCCAAGTGTCTATGTTTTATTGGACTGAAATGTTTCAACTTTCAAGTTCAAACAAAGATAAGAATTACAATACTTTGAGTATTTACATGGTAATTGATAGTTTTTGGTACTAAGAAATTTATACATGGTTTAATTTTCTTCTCGTGGGATTAAAACGTTGATTGTACAAGAAATAAAAGTATATAGAAAGATTTTTAATTGTAGTTCAACAATTATTTTAAAATTTAAATATAGATTTATGTTTTATGTGTTTCTGAATCCAAAAGAATAGTTTTGACATTGTATTTACATGTTTATTTTTGTATAGGTATATTTGTACCTATTTTATTGATATTTGATACCTATGTATAAATGTATATATCCTAAGAATATTAACCGATAATAATAATTCACTGAAACTACATACATTTAGAATTATATTTCTTAAATAATGATATTAATAATTTTGAATATATTTCACTCTATTATAACATTCCAAAATGAATTCTAATCAAGTCAAATGTTCCTATAAATAACAATATCAAGGATTTTTTCCCCCTATTTTCTCCTTATCACTCGGAAAATTGTTGAAATTGGTTTCCTATTAGACTGAAAAATGTAGATTGAACTCATTCAACACATTTTCAATGCTCGATTTTATTGTTCAATATGATGCATTTTAAGTTTTTATTTAAATTATTTGGGTTGGGGGACAAGTGTTAAATTTTCCAGGGTTATGTCACTGTGTTTTCGTGTGTGTGTGTGTGTGTGTATATATATATATATATCAGTGGTGGGTCGTGTATAGGCACTGCGGAACTGCAGCACCCCCTATTTCCTCTTGATATTATCGATAACATTTAATATAATGAGTCCTTTTTTCTTTAATTCTGTATTTATTTTTGTAGTACAATATATATTCCTTAAGCTTAATGTCAGTACTTCAGTAGCCATCCCTCAGTTTATGAAAAAGATAAAAAAATCTTTGTATGGAACTGTGCGCTTCACAGTGTCAGTGATGTGGTGTTTGACTGTTGTGCGCATGCATACATAAGAAGGGGGTGGGGAGGAAGGCGGGACTGCCAGGTACCATATTCTTGAATGTGATAAAGTGTAGAAGAGTGTAAAATTAGATTATTATTCTGCCTCCAGCTATTATATTTGATTCAATTTTTTTTGTTCTTTTATTAAACAGAAAGACTAAATGCACTTGCAGTACTTTCAATGGAGAAAAATTTGCTCAATTGTCATCCAGAGATCGAGAAGAAAATTATTGAACCTTTTACGCAAATTAAAACAAGAAGAATGGATTTAATTTTTAAATTAATATATAAAACTTGAACTGTAACAATATAAGTTAAAGTAATTAAAAAAGTTTGTTTTTTTTGTTAAGATTTTATCAAGTTCCTGAATAAATTTTCTTTTATAATATATTGAAGTCTGAAAGAAAAGTGTTATTGATCACAATAGCAGATTTTAATTAGATCAATCAAATGAATCAATTTTAAAACCATTTTAGTATACAGCACAAACACCCCTTCACATACATACACAGGCTTATATGAATACATATACAGGCTTACACACATACATATACACATACATAAATACATACATACATAGTATACACATATATTTCTCCTCCACCTTTGTCCCATATATATGGCATAGTATTCTAATTATTCTAGGATGGGTGTACTCCTCTTATAATAAACAGCTTTCTATGTCTTTTGAAAAAATCACTCTCAGTACATTCGGCCAGGTTTAAAACGCCGACCCTCCCCTTACAGGTAAAACAGTGTAGATGAACTTGGCATCTATAAAACCTGTCCGTAAACACGGATTTCTTCATATTCAACCAAGTATTTAAGAAGGTTTAGATAGTTTTGCAGTAGTTCAGAAATAAGGTCATCATCGGAAACAGTTTACTATAGTTAAGAAATCATACCTTTCCAATGGCATGATGATGAGTATGATCTCACATGATCGAAAGTCGTTTTATATATATATATATATATATATGTAAATGCGTATGTGGTATCGAAAGTCGTTTTATATATATATATATATATATATATGTATGTAAATGCGTATGTGGAGGGATGGTTGGGCTGTATACAAAATATTAAACTTACCAAATTACACGTGACTATAAAAATAATGAGGTTGACTAGAGTTCGATGTTCTTAAGAGGATAAGAATGTAAGCAATTAAAGGAAGAAGAGTGGTGGAAGGATAGAGGAAGATGGAGGCATTTTACCAAACCGACCTAGCCACAGGCTGGAAGCAGTTGTTGATTATGATGATGATCTTGCTATGACACCATAGTATAATTTTCAACCAAAGTTGAATGTGTTTGTATCTTTAAAAATATACCCAGAGCTTAAGAAAAAAGTTTATCAAAACCAAAGGGGGTTCAAAAAGCCCCCCTCTACATTCCCACCTCTCCATGTCCATGGGGGCCTTCTAAAAAATTATTTCACAGTTGCCCTATAAAAAAATGCGCGTGTATTTCATTTAAATTTTACTTTGATCATTCTTATTACATTAATATATATTATTAATATATTAGTGTTTAATACAAACGAATAAAGACACTTGATAAAAAGAACATGAATCAAGTGCTTACCAAACTAGTGACACTAACGCAAATTTCATAGGCTAAATAAGATATTATTTTTTTTAAAGTAGGAAGCCTCAAAGTGCTTGAAACCAAATATAATGCTCTCGGATACAAGCCATCCTGCGAAACATTCAGGACTGTTCCACCAGGGCAAACAATGAGCAATACATTAAATAAAAGCGTGCCAACAGCAAATGGTGAAACCTAAATGTGCCTTTCCGCGAGGCATTCACTGTGATGAGTCTACTGTACCATTGAATGACACTACAATTATAACAAGCCTGGGAAACAACTTTTACTTTCGAAAAGTTCTTCTTTAAGATGGTGTTGGACAGACCTCTCGCCCGTTCTAAAGGGAGACCGGAGAATATAGAGTCTAGCGTTCGCGGCTGTGTCGTGCCAGGACGAGATTTGAATCTTTGTCAGGTGTATTATAGATGGTTTGCTACACAATGTGGTTCTCCATCATTTTATATTCCAGTGCGTTTTCCCTTGAAATAAACTCTTCACATATATTATCTAAGATGTCGTTAATAACCTCTATGTATCTCTTCATCTCTGGATTATAAGGTTTCGTTAATAACCTTTGTGTTATTCTTCTCCCCTTACTCCGAAGAAGTCGTTAATATCACCTTGTTACTCTCTATCCCTGGTTCATAAGATGTCGTTAATAGTTATAATCTGTGTGACTCTTCTTTCCTAACTCCTAAGATGTCGCTATTAACCTTTGTTACTCTTTATCCGTGACTCCCAACATGTCGTTAATAACCTCTGTGCTGCTCTTCCACCCTGTCTCATAAGAAGTTGAGGTACGCATGTATACTAATTACGCTAGTGTGTTAGAGACGAGGAAGATTGAATTTAGATTAAGTGTAACCACATTTGCGTGTAGGAAGAGTAAGAAACCATTTAGGGAATATTTTACGCAGCACACTCATCCTGAATTCGAATCCCGGCATCCTCTTCAACAACATACTTGAGTTTGACATTTAATCCACGTGGCCACCAATGTGGGGTCCTCGGAATCAGTGAAAGACCTCTCACTTCAGGTAAATTGCTAAGTAAAGAGGCTTTGGCTCAAAGGGATGAAATTAATAGGGTATTTTAGATAAAGTGCATCTGCATTAGTGGAGAGATAGTATGATAAAATCCCAGTTATTAAAACATACATGGAATAACAACCCCTGTCAAGAATCGCAACCCCGCATCCTCCACTAAACAAGAGCAATTTGAATCTAATGCCTTAGACTGCACGGCCACTGGTGCGGGTGCCATTAATATAGTTTCCGTGCGCCCTAGACATTACCTTAAGCTTATACAATGGAGTATCGGTATTTAATAGTTTTTAACTGTTTTTTTTTGTTGGGAAACTATTTTAACTCTCTGGATCAACACACTTTTGTTCTAAACACTCATTAAGGATGATGTATATGGATATATGTGTGTATGTGTAGGGCCTATGTGTGTAGGTGTGTGTATGTGTATGTCTATATGTATATAATCCAGGGGTGTTGTGGATTGGGAACGCCGTTCCAGCACCGCTTTTTGTGAAAAAATATTAAATTTCATTTTTCCGAGCCGAGTATTAAAATGTTATTGTGTTAAAATATATTCAAAATAACTTTTTAGTAAAGTTCTTTACTATGCAATTCTAAGTTAACAAATTGATTTTATGTCAATATTATGTTAAAACTTTTTTCATACCATGAATCAATAAATTCTGATGAAATGTACTGTGCTTTATGCAAATTCTTGGAATTTTAGGTGAAGTGCGCTAAGTAAATTTCTGCCTTATTAACCATAACTCGTAAAAAATGTTCCAAATATCTTCTAGAGGCATTTATGTTTGTGAAATTTTTTCACCTCCGGCGGCTGACCCTCTGCTCCCCCCCTCCCCTCCTACCCATTCAACTTTGGGGTGGCTACGGCCTTGCATTCCGGCACTGCTAAATTTACAACTACACCACTCTATGCTATGTAAATCAGTGGAAATAACTCTTCTTTATGAATGTACGATCGAATTTCGGATCGCTTTTAATATTTAATTATTTCGTTTGGAAATCATTTGCACTTTCTTGAATGATGAACAAATTTGTATTCTAAATTAAATATTTTGGGGGGCTTTCTTTAACTTTGTCATTGTTATAAAAACAACTTTAGCTTGTTTATTGAAATTTGTTGAGTCTATATTGACAAATCACTCACATACTTCAATACGTATGGAAGTATTTTTATATAGCAATAAAAATATTAGAAAAGGTCTACCATCAATGTTTGTTTAGGAACAAAAACTTTTTTTTATCAAAAGAAAACAAAAATATAAAAAGTAAAATACAAGTCAAAACTCACTTAAACACCCTTACATAACGAGTGATATGTGACCTTGGGTACAGGACGATTCGAGATACTATCCAATTTTCATAGGATGGACCTTATTTGACAGCTTTGAATGAATACTAATAGAATGGTGCAGTGACCCAGTCTCCCCAAATGGACGCATTATAATTAAAAGCGTCGAGACGTGGATTCAAGAACCCTGGTCAACAGATGAAAAGTAGTTTTATAGATATTTTAAAACAATAATAATTTATATATTCACTATTAATACTATTTTCATAACTTAAATTATTATTATTATTATTATTATTATTAGCACCGCGTCTTACTACCCGTTCGGGTTATACGCACTTACGCTAATGTGTAATGGTAGGGTGATTGTGAGATGAAATGGAGGACCTACAGTTTAACATGGAATCCGAACCACGGTGGAGGCCTGGCATTCCCCACATTCACAAGATGTCTTGTCAGAGGTGAAGGAAGGGTTTGGTAATCAGATAAATCTTTGCCGCGACCGAGGATTGAACCCCGGCCGCCAGCACAGAATTCTGACACCTTACCCCTAGACCGCCAGGTCACCTACCATAACTTAAATTAAATGTAAATTAAAATATATCTTACTGTATATAATTGCATCACTTTTTTAATTTTATTTATTTAGTACAATAGATTTAAATTAATTTTATAACAGTGTTTATTGTGAATATTTTGCTAAACTAACTTAAACCTTTACGTTAATAATTACCAGCAATTTATAAATTGGATAAAAATTTGTGGTTATTCTGTGAACCAAAAACAAACAAAAAAGACGAAAAATATAACGTAAGCAAGAAGGAAGGAGTGGGAAAAAGGGATCGAGCGTTTGCCTATTTTTGTTTACAAAGTGGGATAGAGTCCAAAATGACCAAAAATGTACTTACATGATACTTGAACGTCCCCTAGAGCTACTTTCAAGAATTTAAATGTCAAGCCATGTGATCTACAGCTATCACTTTTGATGCTCTTTATATGAAAATTCGACTGTAGCTAAGTGGTATAAGTGTATTATCCCGGCTTGCATGTGCCCCACCATTTTACACCATGCATTAAAATAATGCTTGTGGACGACAGCTATCAAAGAAAGAATATCTTGTGCATTATATCGTGCTTTTTTAAGGATACAAATATAGATACTTGCTCTTAATAACTTAACATTTTGAAACTGGTTTTCATTGACCTGCTATTTTATGTTCAACCAAGAGAGTCTAATATATTTCAGCAACTACATGTTTTAATGACCTTGAACTCTCAAGATGGTTAAGTGATTTATCAACATTGTATTGTATGGGCTTACACATATGGCCTAGTAAAAGATGTAATTCACTATTTCGAGGAATAATTGTCAGAAGAAAAGAAATATGCGAATACAGTATATATTTTTTTCCAAGCCAGTGAATTTAATTCTGACTAATTAATTCATTTTATTATTTTTCCTGGTTGGGTGTACAGAGTGTTTGTTTTCTCTAAATAACTTCTCACGCTGCCTCAATTCTAATTCGGGTACATTTCCTCTAAAATTATATCTTCCTGACTCCTCCATTAACGTAATTAATGTTCATAAACACGCAAAAAACACAAACGGGTGCGGTTAAAAAAAACTTAATTTATTTCCAAGAGAAAGTACTATGGGCCTATGTAATGTACTGTACATTATCCTGATAAGTAAAAGGATTCCACTTCGGTGGCCGCATAGTATAAGGCATCACTCTCGGAATATACTTGACTGATAATGATTGGTAGATCGGGGTTCGATTCCTAGTTCGGTGTACTGAGGTTTTTTCCTTATATGGTTTTCTATTCTAATTCCACGCAAATGTGGGTACACGTCCTCTAAATACAACCTTACTCATACATAGCTCATTATAGTATTGAGTACATAGTCATATAACCCGAACGGGTAGTAAGACGCGGTGATAAAAAGAAAAGTATAAGAAATTCTCCATTATTTTGGTAGGTGGGTGTACACGATGCCATAAACATTGTCACGAGCCAAATCATGCTTTCATTTTTCTGATGGTGAAACGCCATGAGATAGTTTTGAAACTTGACTAAACCAACCTATGTATGTATGATTCGTGTCTTGAATGACGATTGAAGGAGTGGAGTGGTATCATGAATAAAGCTGCAATCTTCTGGGCCTCAGGTAAGGTAGGATAAAGAACTCACTCTAGTCTGTGTGCACTTCAAGTATCAAACAACAAGATTTTAGGGGAGTTATTTAACGTGTACTACCTGAAGCAGCTAATATCAGCACACTACTTTAAACTAATTTGACTCGAGCTAAAGTGAGCACTTTTTTCTCCCTATTGTTGACCTGGTGGTATAGGGGTAAGGTGTCAGGCCTCTATGCTGGCGTCCGGGGTTCAATCCTCGGTCCCGGCAAAGATCTATCTGATTACCAAACCCTTCCTTCACCTCTGACAAGACATCTTGTGAATGTGGGGAATGCCAGGCCTCCACCGTGGTTCGGATTCCACGTTAAACTGTAGGTCCTCCATTTCATCTCACAATCACCCTACCATTACACATTAGCGTAA
>CABFOV010000591.1:15494-27289 GCA_902141375.1 Timema poppense | reverse complement strand
TATAATTGTCAATTGGCCGCAAAATTGCCAACTACCGAGTCGCTGATGGCTGCGTTGTCTGATGGCTGTGATCTTAGATAATCACATGTTTATAAGCTGACGACTTCCACGTCTATCTCAGACTCTGCCTTAAACTATGAGTGAAGAATGACCATGGGCACGGGACGAATCCTGGATAGCTCAGTGGTAAGAGCAGTGGCCTACTAAGCCAAAGGTCCCGGGTTCGATTCCCATGTCCAGGTGTCATTTTTCAATTTTCAGAATACTTACTATAATGTTAAGCAGACCCACATTATTGGAATACAAACACGAATATAACTCGAAAGCGAGTTCAAATGATACACATGTTTGTATAAACTTTTTTCCATTGTTTTTGTACCTCCAGTCCACCTCTGAAAGGGGTCCCTCGTCGGTACACTCTGTATACACTATAAGGTTAGCGATGAGGAAGGATACCTGTATTGGTGATTGCATGATCTAACTCTTATGTTGGACTGGGTAGCCGATGGCGGGGAGATCGGGGTTTAATTCTGGCTGGATATATTGAGAATGTTTTTCCCTAGTTAATTTTACACTCTCCCTCCACCTAAATGTGAGTACATTTAATCTAAAACTCTACCTTCCTCATACCTATTCCATTAGATTAGCGTAGTTAATGTAAATGTATGACCCGAACGGTCAGAGAGAAGTGGCAATTTTTTTTAATGTGTAACGCTAAATATATAGGAGGTGTAACCACATTTACACGGAGAGATAGTATAAAACTATTTTTTTTAAACCAAACCACAACCGAATGAGACTCGAATCCCGACCGCCTTGTCATTGGTGGTTCAGTCTAATGTGGGAGGGACTCAGAACTCAACCCCTGACAATTATTGTGTGGGTGCTGTTGAACTTGGAAGGAGGTCACGATGACATGAAGACAAGAGATGATTGCCAAGAGATGCTCCTTTAAAAGGTTGGCCCTACTTCTTATATTCGGCTGACTAAAAACCTCCGGTTGAACCGATTCTTCCTCCTTTTAAAAAATGATGTCTTTACAACTACTTTAACAAGACATATACACATTCAATTGTATTCCGTCCACAAATTATTATGTTTTTTACGAGCTATACTTTCATGTATTCTTTAAGTCGGACGAGGTGGCTTATAATCAGGGGTGTCAAGTTTGACAGTCTTGGTAAAATTAAGATATCGAGTACTAGCAATATCAATATAGCTTAGGAGGACAGGTGGATGGATTGACAACGAACAACAGGTATTATTTTGTAAAAACTCTTCATGGGTCAGATTGTCTTTCAGATGATACTCTCGCAATAATAAAACTTATATTTAGCACCGCGTCTTACTACCCGTTCGGGTTATACGCTCAGCTACTGATTACGCTAATGGGTTAAGAAATGGGAATGTTGAATTTAGAGGAAGTGAAACAGCATTTGCATAGAGGGAAAGTGGAAAACCATTTAAGCAAAACCACCCTAAATTCACCCGACTGAGATTCGAAACTCGATCTCCCCATCCTCGGCAGTTTAGTTCGTCATGAAACTAGCGCGTTAGCTAACTGCACCATCAAGGCGGGTCTCTCGAAATAGATTGGACTGCTGATTACAGGAAGATTAAAGTTGTAATTCCAGTCGGCTGTACGGATGTCCGAAATAATTTCCTTTAAATCTTTCTCTCTCTCTTTCTCTCTCGGAAAAGGTAGGTACATTCACTCAAAATGTATCCTTGTTAATACTTAACCCAAGGGTTTAAATATACGGAAAACTCGAATGGATATTTTCTTTAGCACTGCGTCTTACTACCCGTTTGGGTTATACGCTTATGTACAAATTACGCTAATGATTTTTAGGGATAGGGAAAGTTATATCTATAGGGAGTGTACCCGGATTTGCATGGAGGCAAAGTGGAAAACAATTTTTGAAAAACCACCCTCAGTACACCAGACCGAGATTCGAACCTCGATCTCCCCGTCATCGGCAGTCTAGTCTACTGTGAGAGTAGTGCCTTAAGCCATGCGTTCACCGAAGCTGGTTCGAACGGGTATTAAAACTGAGTTTACACACACACACACACTTTTTTAAAAATAAACAATCGTTAAACTGTTGTAGCATTTCTTACTCGTCTGAATAGGTCTGTTTAATGGAACAAGATTTAGTACTGACGAGAGTGGGATGACCGGAGATAATATATTTGTCCGGTAACTTAGCACAGCCAGTAGTGCATTTGTCTACTGGGCTGAGGGTCCTGGGTTTAGTTTTCTGCGAGGACAAAAAATGTATCATTGGTGAAATCGGGGTTTCTCCTTTCACAGTGATGAATCATTGGCCTGGGGGCTGGGTGTTGTGTATGATTATGTTAGTTTGTAAGCCGAGAGATGACACAACCGGTTGGTTGAGAAAGTGCACGGTAAAAATTCTGAATAAAAGAAAATGTTTTAATCATATTTCGACTATTTTTTATTGCACTGCGTCACCCGTTCGTGCTATCAACATTGTGGGTAGGGGTGATTAAGATATAATTTAGAGGAAATATATTCGCATTCATGTGGAGGCAGATTGGTAAAATATTTAGGATATAACGGCCTCGGTACACCTAAACCTCATCTACGATAGAAAAGGCGATAAGTGACATCTAGCAGATGGTTATTTATTGCAAACATTGGCTGAAAGTAAATAATGTCTACCTATTTGGAAATATTTATTGATAATATAGTATTATTAAGAATATAATAACTATTTACGAATAGGTTGACATTTATTAGCTACTTTCAGTTCAATAAAAAAAAACTTCTGTTAGCTGTCACTTACCAATTCTCCTACCGTAGATTGGGTATAGCTGGGATTCAAACCCTTCAGAGGTCGAATAGTATAAGGCGTCACCCTCGAGTTATACCAGTATGATCATGACGGTGGAGATCAAGGTTCTAATCCCGTTCGGGGTTTGAAATTTTTTTTTCCAGATGGTTTCCTACTCTCCTTCCATGCAAATGTTGGTATATTACCTCTAAAATGCGTCCTTTTTCGTTCCTATTTGGTTTAAGTAGCCTAATTATCGCATTTATACGTATAACCTGAACGGTTAGTAAGGTGTAGTGATCAAAATAAAATAACATAAAAATATGGTTTCCTAACACAAAGTGTAAGGTTTTATTTTTTTACACGTTTGAAACACTAACATGCTTACACTAATTGAGTGGGAGTGAGGAAGATAGAATTTAGAATATCTGTAGCCGCACCCGGCTGGAGGGATGGTGAAAAATTGTTTAAAAAAAATACACATCCAGTGCCTGTTAGAATCTCGCCCGACTCAACTGTGAGTGGAGGCTCAATTTGTGATTTATCATTGTGGTTTATCTCATCCCCTATACACGCTAATGTAAGTGCACTTCCATTAATATAAGCTTTTTATCCCCACCCTAAATCAATTAAATCAATAAGATGAATTTAATGTACACACATTTGAGTGAAAATAAGAGCGGTAAACTGTCACCGGAAAAGTGCTTACACTTTCCAGAGACATGGCAGCCATTTTTTTAAGTCCTTGAACCGTACTACGTCACTGGTTGTCCTATCTATTGCGAGGGTATAAGTGAATACTAAATAGCTGAGATCTGAACCCCCCGCTTTACGATCACTTCTAAAAGTTATAAGAAAATACTAGTTAATAGAACTGAAGTGTACAGAATTTTCTTGGAGGTAGAATGGAAATTCACACCTCAACGTTGTCTAAAGCGCCAGGCCTGCAATGCATAATAGCTAAGCTAGAATGTTTATGACGGTAGGTACAAACGAAAGGGGGCTCGAAACCCTGTATTAGCATGATATTATGCCTGGAGATCGGATTCCAGTATGGTGCTTTCCTAGTCTCTCTCTCTCCACGTAAATGTGGGTGTGGGTTTACTTCCTTGTCCTTACCCTCTTAGAGTAATTTTCATTGTTTCAAAATAAAAATAATTATTTTGTTACCAAACCTATGCCGACCTATAATCAGTAGAGCTGGACACCCCCTAACTGACCCAAGAGGGTGGCAGCCAGTGGACCAGGATTTGAACCCCCCTGCAGTTTATCATATTGTAAGAGTGCTGTTTTAGATCTGGGGGAGGTTCCCTATTTTCACTCTAGCGCAAGTGGGCATACTATCTAAATGTCAGGCTCATCTATTTCTGATGGAGAAAACTTGGAAGAGTAAGTGCACTTCAATTAATCTAAGCTTTTTTATCCCTACCCTAAATTAAATAAACCAATAAATAACTTGTGACGCTCATCACTTGCCCTCGAGTTCTATAGGGTATCAGTTCACTTCTGCTCTAGTATTGGGTAACCACTGAAATAATGTATAATTTTAAGACCGATGCCTTAGCTCTGTCGGTAGTGTGTTTGCCTACCAAGCAAGAGCTCCTGGGTTTAAGAAGGCTATACATTTTACTATTAACTAATGTTATTTCGGTGGCGTGACTAGCGAGCATCTAGTTTAATGTTGAGCTAAACCATCAAAGACGGGGGAGCTCGAGGTTCCAATCTCAGTTGGGTGAACTGGGGTAGTTTTTCACTCTACATCTACGCAAATGCGGGTTCAAACTTCCTAATTCCTGATCCATTAGTGTAAATAATACTTAAGCGCATAACCCGAATGGGTAGTAAGACGCGGTGCTAAAATGTGTCAAGTTCATGTGATCTATAAATAATATGTGTGCCAGATCACGTTTGAGTTTCCATTTTAGAAACAGGCTACAGGAAGGTCGGGGTTTGATCTCTCAGGGAGTCATTTTTTAGGTTAATTTTCATAAATGGTTTTCCACTTCCAATTCTTGAAAATTGAGATACATTCCCTTAGTAAATCTAATTTATTCAGTCTTAATTCTGTCTTGTGTTAAATATTAGACATGTAGAACGATAGGAGTCTGTGTGTGTGTGTGTGTGTGTGTGTGTGTGTGTGTGTGTGTGTGNTATAGAGAGAGAGTGTGTGTGTGTGTGTGTGTGTGTGTGTGTGTGCGTGCGCGCGCGCGTGTGTATTGTAAACATACATTATAAGTTTTAATAAATATTAAGGGTAAACTAAACAAATCCATGGCATAGTATTAAATTTAAAAATAAATATTATAGGTTCCTTCATCAGCGTCGAGTGTATTTAGAGAGGTTTTTCTAATTGACTTTCCATTCTCCCTCATTGAAAAATGTGGGTGCACTTCCTCTAATTCTGGCTTACGGTTTAAGTGGCTAGCTTGTTTTGTGCTAACATTAAATAATATTTTAAAATGTATCTAATAAAACTGTTGTTTATAAAATAATTTACCTCGGTGGCGTAGTTGACTGACGCGCTTTTTTCGTGTAGAGGTAGACGGTCGTGGACGGGGAGTTCTAAGTTCGAATCTCGGTCGGGTAAACTAGGGGTGTTTTCCACTCTCCCTTTATGAAAATGCTGGCTCTCTGTTTTACGCTATACCTCTACGCAAATTCTGGCTCATTTCATCTAATTCAAACTTTCTAATTACCAATCCGTTTGCGTAATTAGTACTTAATAGTCTATACACGTATATGCTGACAGTAGATATCATACAAAACCAATGTTGGTAGGCTTTTGTCGGGAGGACGATCCGACCAGAGCTTGCTCGATATTAGTTTCCAGCTTGGTTCACTACAATTAAAATTTAAAAAGAAACACGTGTTAATAATTATAAATATTATAGAGTACTGTCATTTTTGCTATTAAAAATTAAACTCTTATATTATGTGTTCGTTAATGAGTACAGTCCGGAAAATAATTATTTAAAATACAACTAAATCTATAAAAGAATAAGAGTATCACCGGGTACCACGTGTTATCTAAATAAATGGTGACGGGAAGGGTTCGGGGTTCGAATCCCTGTCGTGCGGGTGTACTGAGGTCGGTTTCCTAACTCATCCTCCACGGGTTGTGCTCCGAACGGGTAGTAAGACGCGGTTTTAAATACTGATAAGATTAACTTCGTGGCTATTAGTGAGAGGTAGGGGGGATTAAATCCAGGTCAACCGTATCGCTTCTGGTTACCCACTTGGCTTTCACACAAATGCAGGTACACTGTATATATTCCTCAGCCCTATTATTACTTATGAATTTATGTAGTTACGCATTATTTATTCAAAATATTGTTGTGGACATTAAATTCAAGATACTCAATTTAATATTACTTATGAATTAATGTAAGAATTATATATTATTTCGACAAAATATAGATGAGAATATTACATGATATTAAAATAAAACTTTTTTCTGTTCTTAAAAGTGGGTCGAGGATTAAAACGGTTATTTCTAAAATAACTAAATCTCTTTTCACTTTACCCTTGGGTAGAAATCTACCGTCACAATTTATATATAAAAATTAACGTCTGTCTGACTCTCTCTGTGTGTGTGTGTGTGTGTGTGTGTGTGTATGTGTACTTGCCACCTTACTTAAATCAAACTTAGTTAATTTATAAAATATATAAAAACAGTGAAATTGTTTGTAGGGTTTCCCGAACCAAATACTGGTACACATTCTACCTGGACGGAGAATCTAGTCGAATAACAAAACCCCTTCGTAAATGCGGGGTGCACTCGGAAGGAAGTACTACCGTTCTAACAGACATTAGCGGTGCTAAAGATATCGAAGTTCGATTCCTTTTGGGCTCACCGTATAAATGTCAGCCTCATTTAATTCTGGTGGGGGGAAATCAAAACACTGCCGGGTAAACTTTTGGTATTTCTCCCTCTGGAACATTTTCTTAATCAACCCTACCGAACCATCATAATTAATACATAGACGTTTGACACGCAAAGGGTACGTTTAACTCATCTAGTTATGACGTGAGAGGTTGTGAGTGCGAATCTCACTCGGGTGAATTGGGGTTGGTTTTCTACTCTCCCTCACTCCATGTAAACGCTGGAACATTTCTTCCTTACTCCTCCGGTCCATGACGGATACCTTCATCCGCGCATGTTGATGGACGATACCAAACAACCAATTTTAATAGACTTTTGGGGTGGGGGTAGCGGCCCCTAACTGAGGATTATAAATCACCGTAAGGCTTCCAAGGCCCCTGATTGTGCTCTCTAGTTGCGAAAAACTTATTACTACATAGGGGGTTGCGACATTGCGATGACTAGTTGCGACACCGGGAAAACCCATTACCACATAGAAGGGGAGGTTGCGACATCATTAACGGCCACAATCTATTCCTTTCTCTACTTGTCTTTTCAAGCCGCTAAACTGACGCTAGATATGAGTCATCGGGAAAATCCATTACCACATAGATGGGGAGTGTTTCAATATCACACGCAATGATGACGTCACATAGATTGAGGATACTTGTCTTGTCGTGCCGCCAAACTGGCACCAGGTATGAGTCATCGGAAAAACCCTTTGTCTGGGGAGGGTTGCGACATCATTCAAGGTCGTGATTTATTCCTGTCTTATTGAGCCGCCAAACTGGCTCCAAGTATGAGTCATCAGGGAAACCCACTGTCACATAAAAGGGGGAGAGGGGGAAAGAGTTGCCAGGGTGAATGACCTCGTGTACTAGCTAATTGTTTCAAGGTCACGATCTATTCCTGTCTCTACTTGTCTTGTCCATCATGAAACTGGTGCCAGGTATGAGTCATCGGGAAAACCCAGGGGGAAGTGTTGCGACATCACACGCAATGATTACGTCACACAGATAAAAGCGGCTTGTCTTGTCAAGCCACCAAACTGGCACCAGTCATCAGGGAAAACCCATTGCGACATAGATGGGGAGGGTTGCGACATCATTCAAGGTCATTAAATATTCCTGTCTTGTCGAGCCACCAAACTGGCACCAGTCATCAGGGAAAACCCATTGCCACATAGAAGGGGAAGTTTGCAACATCATTCAAGGTCACGATCTATTTCTGTCTTGTCCAGCCACCAAACTGGCGCCAATCATCAGGGAAAACCCATTGCCACATAGAAAGCCATAAATAAACATTTGCGACATTGAAGGAGGACAACAGGTCGCTAACCCCATGTCTTCATGGAAATAACCAGAGGGGAAATTCACGGAAATATACTGGCACCAGATATGAGTCACCAAGGAAACCCCAGTGGGGAGTATTGCAACATAACACGCAATGTTTACGTCACACAATTCGGGGTCAAAGATCAAATTGGGCCATACGCCATACTAACTACTGTGGCAGAAAACTAGTTTCTGACATAGAAGTGCCGGGTTCGATTCCCGGCTGTTACCTGGGGATTTTTCTTGTAATTGGAATAATTTTCATGGTCAGCAGAGTGTTGTTAGTTAAGCTTAAGTTAGGAAAGATCTTTATTGGCTTTAAACCGTCATATTCACTACCATCATCCCCCCCATCTCATCGGGACATGGAAAGAGCCTCCACGAAAAGGATGTTCGATTAATAAATTCGGGCGTTCCCTGGGCAACGGTACATTAGTACTGGCTAATCTTTCCACAAACTGAGCTACAGATTGGTTTAGCTCAGACACGCCATTATTGTTATTACTATGATCATCATTGACGAGTAGGTTGGCGTTCAAATATTGACTTGGTACATTGTAGGTGATTTTAAATGTGTGATTTATCACTATGGTTTTGTCACCCTCTCTTCAATCTAATGTGTATGCGCTTCCTATAAATAATCCTTCTCATGCCCTACTCTGGTCAAGTCGTTAATAACCTATGAGGTGACCTGGAGGTCTAGGGGTAAGGTGTCAAACTTCTGTGCTGGGGGTGTGGGGTTCAATCCTTGGTCCCAGCACAGACTTATCTAATTACAAAACCCTTCCTTCACCTCTGACAAGACGTCTATTAATCCCAACTTGTGAATGTGTGGAATGCCAGGTCCTCCACCGTGGTTCGGATCCCACGTTAAACTGTAGGTCCTCCATTTCATCTCACAATCACCCTACCATTACACATTAGCACGAGTGCGTATAGCCCGAACGGGTAGTAATACGCGCTAATAATAATAATAATGTATGTGTTAAACGTACCAAAAAACTACAGTATATCATATATTCGCGATTGAGCAAGCTAAACCCGGCTCGCGGGCCATAGCTGTCATACGTGCCAATGGTTGGTTACCCCTTCTCAGTCTGTGTGATTTGAATAGATACGTTATTCCTCCAAGGTAGAGTCTTGTTCCTTTCACCTAATGATCTTCATAACAGACTGGTTGACCAAGTTCAACTGCTGGGAAAACATTACAAACTCCGTCATCTTCAACTGCTTGAGCCAATTAGAGTCATAACGTTCTATGGACAGGAAAACAAATAGAAAACAAATTACCAAGTAATACAGAATTGCAACGGTTAGCAGTGTCCTAGTTCCAACATTTTTGGGGAACTCACATTTGTTTATATTTGACAGAGATGCATGTAAAAATACTTGTCTGTGTTTTCTATCGCCGATTACTTTTGTGATTCAACTATGTAGTTAAGAGGTAAAAGTGATTAACCACGAGTATAGTGGACAGTGGCCATAATTCATCTCTGTAGTAAGTGTTAAGATTGATTAAATACAAGTTTAGTAGACAGTGGCCATAATCCATATATGTAGTTAAGTGATAAGAATAGTTAACTACAAGTATAGTGGGTATTGGCCATAATCCAGCTCTGTAGCTAAGTGGTGAGAGTAGTTAACTACAGGTATAGTGGGCAATGGCTATAATCCACCTCTGTAGTTATATGAAGAGTAGTTAACTACAAGTATAGTTGGCAATGGCTATAGTCCACCTTTGTAGTTAAATGAAGAGTAGTTAACTACAAGTATAGTTGACAATGGCTATAATCCACCTCTGTGGTGAAGTGGTAGGAGTAGTTAACTACAAGCATAGTTGACAATGGCTATAATCCACCTTTGTAGTTAAATTAAGAGTAGTTAACTACAGGTATAGTTGACAATGGCTATAATCCACCTTTGTAGTTAAATGAAGAGTAGTTAACTACAGGTATTGGTATAGTTGACAATGTATATAATCCACCTCTGTAGTTGTATGAAGAGTAGTTAACTACGGGTATAGTTGACAATGGCTATAATCCACCTTTGTAGTTAAATTAAGAGTAGTTAACTACAAGTATAGTTGACAATGGCTATAATCCACCTTTGTAGTAACTACAAGTATTGTGAACAATAACCATAATCCACCTTTGTAGTTAAATGATAAGAGTAGTTAACTACAAGTATATTGGATAATGGCCATAATCCACCTCTGTAAATGAGTGGTAAGTGTAGTTAACTACAAGTATAGTATACACTGGCTACAATCGGTTCAAAATAAAGCCTTAACATCATTATTAAATTATAAAAATTGTAAAAATATGGTTGATCCTGACCAAAGAATGGCGAGAGCCAGATTCTGTTATCGACAAACGGTAGGTACGTCATCAACATCAACAAGGCAGTGGTTGCAGTGAAAGTGGAGATAAACCGCCGTGCCTATGGTTGGCAATACTGATATTCAGGGAGATCATCATTAACATAAAACATCTGAGCAAAACTTGGCACTCTTCAGACGTTGACCTCAAGTTCGCCGATGAGAGGTGGTGGCTCATCATCGACACCTCATTGGGACGTACGATCAGACTTTCGCTATAGACGCCTTGAACCGACCTTAAACCAACACTAGGTCCAGCGCATGTGCTCACCAAGCTACGATAGACACGTTTATAACGATTATATTAATGATTTAACAAAGAGCAAACGTATTTAAAGAAATAACAATAAAAATGTTATTTACATTTATCAAGAAAGAAAGGGACTACAAGAATAATAAAATATACACGCGGACAAAATTATTTACATAAAAGTTTGAGCAACTAGACTCTTGAAATCTGAGTGGACTAACTGCCCTTGAAGAGATGTCCAACAACTTGACTCGAGAAAGCTAAATGGAGAGCAGTTACTGCCTAACGGAAAAGGTCTAATTATTTCTGAACACACTAGATATGTGTCAAACAACTTCCCTACACGATATGTATAGTTTCTAAATCTCTTGGATATATGTGGAATAACCACACCAAAATATAATTCCTACACATATACGGGCATAATCCAAGTAGACTAACTGCTTTGTAATAATCTAACTTATAAGTATGTATAACATAGGAGAACAAATTCCACAAAATAATATTCATGTTCGACTCCAAAATACATGGAATGTACACTTTATTTACCCTAAAAAGTAGCAGCCTTTTTCTGACACATTAAATTATGGTCCTATCTTATAAGCTACTCCCTGGTGAAAACATGCAGGGTAAGCTTGCTACATTTCAAGGTAGATGGAGTGTACGTGCACAAACGGGTATTTACAAGTAGTAGGCTATAAACTAACCAACCAAAATTAATAACTCGTTTTGAAGCCTTTGTGGGTGAGATCATCATCAAAACTCGACGTTTTCCATCTACCGAATACCGTAAGGTTATATATTATAATTTTTTAGCATCGCGTCTTACTAATCATCCGGGTTACACGAATTTTGTTTATTAATTACGCTAACGTGTTAAGGATAAGAAAGGATTAATTTAAAGGAAAGGTATCCAAAATTGCGGGGGAAACCATTTAGTAAAAATCATCTACAGTACACCCAACCAGGGTTCAAAACCCAACCTCCCCGTTATCGTCAGTCTATAATCTATTGCGATAGTGACGCCTTACACCATGTGCCCACTAAAGTGAGTCGTAAGACTATATATCTAAAATAAACCATATTTTGAATACTATAAGACTATATTGATATTATACTAATAACATTTTCTAGGGGGAGACCTGGCGGTCTAGGGGTAAGGTGTCAGACTTCT